>RJWJ010021217.1:0-28125 GCA_004363605.1 Indri indri
CAGGGACGCTGGGATCTTTGGGGACTGGCACATGCTGATTCATATACTGTACTGTGTGGTTGTGGATGTGGATTTTGGTTTTTCCCTCTTTGCACAAGATAGTGACCTATTTTCTCTTGTTACTCAAGATCAGCTTTCTCTCTGGAGGGCTGTGGGGGTATGAAAGATAACCCACATCCTTTTGTGCATTTGAAATACTTCTCTGATCTCCTCCCCCATTTCCTGTGGTTGACCTGGGGCAATTTGAAGGCACTGTGTGGCCAGATTTTGCCTGGGGTGGGTTACAGGGAGCCTAAGGAAAGAATGAGCGCCGAGGGCCTGTGTTCCGAGCACTGGCGTCCAGGATTGGTCCTGCACTCCAGCCGAAGGTCCGCAGGAGTACCTGGATTCCTTGAGGTCGAAGGTGTGAAGTTGATGGAAACTTTGCTTTGGGGTTTTAGAGAGATGGATGAGGCCAAGGAGAGGCCTCAAAGGAAAGGCTTGAGATGTTGCCTCTTTTTTCGGTGGTTAGGGGGTGACTGCCTGAGTGTGCTGGTGCAGTGGGTCAGCACCCTCAGGTCTCATTTAAAAGCTCCTCACCCCTGCTCTGGGTGTGACAAAGGAGAGTGATACCTCAACATACCCGATTTTCTCAGGTGAGTGCGTGCAGCTGTGCTTCTTGTAAAACGCAAAAGGTCCCTGCGGTTTCGGGAACAGACTCCTTCCACCCACTTGTAAAGTCCACACCTTCCAAAATCCACAGCAAGTGCTGCGTACATGAGGGTGAACCCTCAGGGACGGTGTCCCCTTACCGGAGAGGAAGGGTGTGTAAGACGTCTGAGGGCTCTTCCTGGGTGGGAAGATCATTTGCTTTGGGCAGGGCCTCCCAGAGCTCCTTGGATGGGCCAGACTCTTCCTAGACTTTCTGTTTCTCGGAGCCTCAAAAAAAGAGTGGATGGAAAAAAGATAATTGTCTTTTTATTTTTCCCTGAGGGCTGTTTCCCTCCTAGTCATTTAAGGAATGCTGGGGAAACAGATTGGATTTTAGAGTTTAATTCCAATCAGTAATTATAGTAAGCCCGCTAAGCACTGGGCACCATGAATAGTGTTTCTGGAGGTGGACCAGCCTTTCGAACCACCTGCTCCAGGGATGGCACCGGCTTCTCCCGGCATGCTCGTGGCCAACGTCGCTGCTTCCTGGTGAGGTGTGGCTTTCAGCACAGTACTTTAGGCAGGCGGTATGAGGCATGGTAGCTCTTTCAAAATGCACTTCTTGCCTTTTCTGGTCTAATCCAAGCCCTTCAATTCCCAGATGGAGAAACCAATTAAGTAGACCAGTCAATTGCCTACTTAATTGGCCCCATGGCAGACAATCTCTGACCTGCAGATGAACAAATCAGGTTTCTTTGCCTTCTGAGACCTCCCCAGCTTTTGCTGTGGCAGACCAGCCCCTCCAACGCCCTGCATCCCCTTGCTTTCTGGGATGCTTCATTCTCCCTCCTCCTGTCCCCCGAGTGGTCTGTGTCTCTTCCAGAAATTCTTATTCTTTCTCCTATCTTTGCAGGCATTACTGCCCAGGATTCTGTTCTGTATACGCCTAGAACAGTATCACTGCATAGTCACTGTTCAGGAAGTCCTAGATCCAGCCCTCCCCTCTTTCCCTCTGTTTTTTCTTACCTGAGGGCTTCACATTACCAGTTAGTGACTGTGGGCTTGTCACTCACATCCTCCAGGCTCAATGGGATGACTCCCGAGTGGACTGTGTTAGCTCGAAGCTTTCTCACTAGCTCTAGACTGCATCATCCAAGTATCAGCAGGCCGTCCCCACAGGGACTTTCTGTAGCGCATTCAACCTGATGTGTCTGAACAATCTCATCATCCTTCTCAAATAGGCTTCTTCACTTCTTTGTCTCTGTTAATGGTGCCACCTTCCTGAACACCCCACTGCAAACCCCAGCACCACCCTTCACTCCTCCCTACCTGTGGTCTGTCTCACCCCGTCCTCACACCTCTGCACAGTCTCTTGGCCACCCCCCTACCCACACCCCGTGGCCCGTGGTTCAGGGCAGCTCTCATAGGGACGTCCTAATTGTTCTCTTTGCTCCTAGGCCCCCCCTTCTGTCTTTCCTGTTCACAGTTGCTGGAGGCAGCTTTCTGAACTCATCCCTGCTTGCTTATCTCTGTGCTCAAATATCTTGGGTGTTCTTGAATTCCAAGGCCTAGGAGCTGGAGCTCTCACGTGTAGGAACCAAAGGGTGCAGGATTGTGTGAAACTAGGTGAAGTTTGGACCACCCCAAGGGCCCAGAGATTTTGGACAACTCTAATGGAAAGGGGTGGAGGTGAAGTGCTTGCTTTTTTATTTCTTTTCTTTCTGTATGTGTGTCTGTTATTTTTGTTGTTTTGTGTTTTGAGTAAGAGCAGAAGAAAGGAGGAGGAGTTTCTGGAAGAGAAGAGGCTAACAGTGAAGAGGAGAGCAATGAAGGAGGCTGGGAGGGACTTGCAGTGAAGCTGAGAGAGAGAGACTTGGACCTCCTGAGCAGGTTATGGACGAAGCACTTTCAATATCTAGTATTTCATTTGCTGCGCACAACCAGCTATGAAATATAGACCATATAAAGACTTTTTAGCCCCAGTGTACAGATGAGGAAACTGAGGCTCAGAAAAAGTATTTGCTCCTGGTCACTTGTCAGGAGGCGGCCAAACCAAGGAGAGCCCACGTCCTTGCAGCTTCTGATCCCGTGCCCTTTCCACTCTGCAGAGTCACTCTGTGCCTCCCAGCCCCACGGCAGGGGCCTTGGTGAGTGCAAACCTGGCAGGAACATCGTGGTGGGCGAGGGGTTCTCCGCAACCTCAGGGGCCTGGCTGCTGCTCCAGCGGACCCACCCTGAGTTGCCTTGGTGGTCAGTAATGTTCCGGGCCTCCCACAAAGCAGACAAGGAGGGTGGTGGTGATGGCGTTGAAGGAAGAGGAGGCAGAAACAGCACTCGGGGTTGCCAATGGAAGACAAGACCTTTCCTTTGTAGTTGCCCTCCTTGGCCTTTGTGGATTGAATGTCCATGACCTGTTGAGACTAGGGTGTCCTGTCCTTGCCTATCTCCCAGCTCACGCCATGAGACTCAGGTGATTCCCAGGGCTGTCATTTCCTCTGACTGACTCCTTAGCTTGCCTTAAACTGAGATTAATGGAACACACCATTGCCGGGGGGTGACATGGCATTAGGAGGCAGTTGGGGAAGGGACACTTTTTGCAGTTTTTTTGGGGGGGGGGTAGAAATGGGATCTCGCTATGTTGCTTAGGGCGGTCTCGAACTCCTGGCCTCAGGTGATCCTCCTGTCTCTGCCTCGCAAAGTGCTGGGATTATAGGCATGAGCCACCATGCCCGGACCCTTTTGCAGTTCTTTTGCATTCAGTCTAAGCATCAGATTCACAAGCAGATTCCTGGACCCTCCTTGGCTCATTCTGTTTCCTGCTGCCTTCTAAAGACCCAGGATGGAGATACTTCTCTAGCTTGTGTCAGAGATCGTACTGGTCTCTCCGGGGGAACCAGAGAATTCAGTGGCTTCAGGAGTAACAAGGCGAGAGGGATCGAAGCCAGGACCAGAGGAGGAGGCTGGCCGCTGAGGTGTGACAGGTGCTTGGAACCTGTCCTTCTCAAGCTTCCTTTTCTTCCTTCCAACTGCTGGGAAAGATGACCTTGGCCGCAGTGCTGAGTGCCAGCCCATGAGATGGCACACCTCGTCACTTAACTGACCCATCCGTTGTGACACGTAGGTGCCTCTCATCACCTGAGTGTTGTCACTGGGCGGGAGATGGCTGCTCACATCCTCAGCTGTCCAGTGGCACAGGGACCTGGTGAGTTTCGATTTTTCTGATCTTGGCGGAAGGGAAATCATCTAGGGTTAATGACCGAGAGTCGTGTTTGAGCCGGGACCCGCTGCTTACTAGCTTTTTGTCCTTACGCAAGTTACTTGGCCTCTCTGAGCCTACATTTCTCTACTCTAGAAGATGAGATGGTAACAGCTCATGTCTCATAGGGTTATTAGGAGGATTAGATGAAATAATCTATATAGATGGTGCCTTTCCTGTGACAAGTACTCAATAAATGTTACCTGGTGTTGGTAGTCAAGTATCGTAGTATGTTCAAGAAAAACATGAGACTAACGTGTAAGGTGCCTAGTGTGCATTGAGGGCTCTCCCTGTCGCCCTCTGACTCATTCCCGTCCGTGTCCCACCCAGGGAAGTTCGGGGGGTGGGGGGTGGAGGTGCAGTTTGGTTGGGAGTCAGGAGGGTTGTGTGTCTGTCTTACCGGTAACATTAGGCAACCCGGGCACATCAGACCACCTCTGTCAGCGCCGGCTGCGGGCAGTTGTGTTCGGTTTCCTCACTCGCATGGTTGGCTCTCCTCCCTCCTCACGGCCCACTCCTCCTCTGTCCTCCCTCAGCCCCCAAATGCTCAGGTCATTCCTTGGACCTCTCCCCTGCGCTTCTCATCCACACTCCCTCCCTGGGTGATGCCAGCAAGTCTCATTGCTTTAAATACTCAGCATATGCTGCCAATTCGCAGGTTATATCTCTGGCCCCTGCCTAGTCCTTGAACCTCAGACCCATGCATCCGGCTGCCTTCCTGCTGCCTGCCCTCTCCCTGGGTGTCTACAGGCACTGCGCGCGTGACCAAACATGAACTGACGACTCCCCCATCTGTTCCTCCTGCAGGCTTCCCTACCTCAGCAAAGGACCAACTCCATGCTTCCAGCTTCCAGGCCAAGAACCTTGGGGTCGTTCTTGACTTGTCTTTATTTCCTATTCCACAATAAGTGTGTCAGCAGATTCTTGCAGCTCTACCTCCAAAATATGTCTCAAATCCAGCCACTTCACACCAGCACCGCTCTCATCAGCCTGGTTTGGGCCAGCAGCATCGCTCCCCTGTATTATTGCACTTGCTGTCTAACTGGGCTCCTTGCCTGCCGGCTTCCCTGCCTGTGGACAGTACTCGAAGAAACATGGAGAGATCCTGTTAAAAGATAGGTCAGACCATGTCTCTCCTCTACTCAGAACCTTCCAGAGGCTTCCCACCTCGCTCAGAGTAAAGCCCAGCGTCCTCTCTGTGGCCCATAGGTCCTGCCTGAACCAGGCCCGCTGCCCCTCTGTCCTCATCTGCATCTTCTGGCTGGCCACGCCACCCAGACCACATGGGCCTTCATGCATGGGCTGGCCCTGGGCCCTTGCACTTGCTCTTCCCCTGCCAGAACAGTCTTCCACCAGCACTCTGCACTTCCTCAGGGCTCTGCTCAAATGTGACCTTCCCGGAGACTCATCCCCCAGCCCTGACCACCGTACCCCAGTAGGCATCTGTCCACCCCACCCCAGTCACCCACCGTCTTTCCCTGCTGTGTTTTCCTTCATAGTACTCGTGACCTGATCTAGTTGGTATTTGTTCATTTCTTCCCTGCCCCCATTCACATGAGCTCCATGAGGGCAGAGATTGGCCCTTCGTGTTCTCTGCCACATCCCCAGAACCTCCTAGCCCAGTGTTCAGTGTGCATTTGGTGAATGAATGGGCCCTGTGTTTCCCAGGGACAGACAAGGGGTGGCGTCCCATGCAGAGCGCTCTCACTCCATCTCTCTTCAAATGGGCCGATCGATGCCCTTGCGAGGTGGTGGTGAGGACTGGATGGGAAAGTAGGCGCGGGCCTGATGCGATGCCGGGCACACAGTGAGCACTCCGGCTCATTCTGTGTGGATCAGAGAACAGAAGATCCGCAAAGGAGCCTGGGACTGGCCTGGAATTGGCCGTGCCAGGTAGAATGGGGGTTGGGAGAGGAGGCCTCCTTATCCTAAAGGAGGAGAAAACAAAGACAGGGCTGTTGTGTTCAGATACTGAGTGCGGACACCCGTGGTCAGGTGCGAGGGGGAGGTATCAGCTCCCAAGGAGGCGGTAACAGGAGGCACTCAGGGTGCCAGTAGAGAGCTCTGTACCAACCAGTCAGACATTCCGGAAGTTGAGGCAAGGCTGGGCGACTGTCTGCCAGGTCCAGTTCATGGTACCTGCAGTCTGTATGTATGCTGTGGAGGCCGCCCCATGCCCTCCTTGTGCAGGAGCCTGCCAAGAGGGAAGCAGCAATGGGAGCTAGTGTTTGCGGCATGTGCGCCGTGTGCTTGGGTCTGTTCTTGGGTCAGGCTTTACCTCTCTTTGCATCCTCATCACCTCTCTTCTTCCTGTTTTATCAATGAGGAAATGAGAAAGTGGAAGCAGCTTGCTCAAGATCCCACAGCTGGTAAGTGGCAGGCCAGTGCCCTGAGATGGTGGAGGGCAGTGTATGCTGCAGGGTACGTGGCCCAGTGCGGAGGGAGACAGCCTCCTCTCTATGTCCCGAGTGGCGGAAGCTGAGTCCCGATGGAGCCTGGGCCAGAGCAGGAGGGAGCCAGCAGTGCCAGGTGCCTTTCAGAGAGCTGCTTCCTGCCGGTTGTGACTTCTGGAGCTTATCAGAAGTTTATTCCAGGGCAGACGTGATCCCCGGGGGATGTCCGGCTGGAGCATAATGGAGCTTGGCTGCCCCTTGGGTGCGTGTGCTGCTCAGATTTCCCGCCCCGCCTTGGTTTGGCATTCGCTGTGCCAGGGCAGAGGCGCTGCAGCCAGCCCTCTTCCACCCCTTCAGCGTGTTCCTCGTTTGGCGGGTGCTGCTCAGGCCTGGCCGTGTTCACTGATGACAGACAAGTCACCCACGTGATGGTATTTTGGTAGGATACTCTTGAAGCCTGTCCCACCCTCCTCCCCCACCTTCCAGGGCATAAGTGATGGCCCAGTCCCCTCCTGATGAGCCTCCAGACCCTGCTGCGGGCTTCCTTCTGTGCCTTCCAGGTGCAAAACTGTCTCCCAGCCCAGCCAGGAGTGACAGCAGGAAGTGGAGCATGTTTTTGGTGATGGAAAGCCAGCACCGAGAAATGTGCCCACCCGACACTGGGTGGGTCACCCAGGTCCCCCCACCGCTCTGCCTCCCTCCCGACTCCCACCCCTCAGCTGGAGCTCAGCAGCTCTAAAAGGGAGGCAGGACACAGAGGGTGGCTTTCGTCAGACTCCCTTTGTGTTCATCCCGAAGCCTCTGGGAGCCTTTGCGTCACTGATGAGGGAAGCAGCGTTTGACTGCAGACGCCGCATGTCTGGAAATTCCCCGACTTCCGTCTTCCCTGCTTCTTGTGCCAGTTAAACAATAACAACAACCAGAAAAGCCCCAGTCTGGTGGTTAGGGAGAGAGGGTCTTTAACAGTACTGAGTAATTCTAGGTGTACATGCATTGTTTTCCCGCCCTTTCCTTATTTTTGCCTTGGGGCATTTTGGGTGGAGGAGGGAGGGGAATCACAGATGGCAAAATTGACATCTGAGTTTTCTCGGGTTCAGGCCACTCGTTATTTTATGAATGATCACAAGGGTCCAGTGAGAACGGACATAGAGCCCAGCAGGGGTCTTCCTCCTCCTCCGGCCACCCCCGCACACCTCTGGGGTTAGCTCTTCAACTGCCGGGGCAACGCTTCGCCTTTTAAAGATGGACTAGCGGTCCTCATAACGACCCGAAATAGGGGGAAATAAGCATCATTGCTGTGATATTTTAGCACATTGGTGATGCTTGTTCTAAAACTTTGTGGAGAACACTGTAGCATTATCTCAGTTGGGGAAAGTGAATATTAAGTCTTAACTTACAAACCTGATACTTTGGGGTGGGTTATGCACACTGGGGGTAAATCTGGGCCTGACTCAAAGGTAACAGCAGACTCCAGCCACCCTGTGCGTGTTGGGAAACGGGACTTCCCACCGCGAGGAGGCGAGTAGGGCACGTGATGCAGGACTTTCTTGATCAACAAGCCAGCGTCTGTGGCTGCTCCATCCCAAGGCCGCGGTCGCCCCACCGCTCCCTGAAATGCTGGGGCTTCTCAGCCTCCAAGGTTGGGTTTCAGTGTCCACAGCCTTGAGCCACGCTTTTAAAGGGACGGAGGCTGAGTCCTGCCCCGAATGCAGTTTTGCAAAAGGGCTTCTTAGCAGCCAAAGGTGCTCACACCTCTGCCCTCCAAGCCTCCCAGCAGGTCCTCAAAGCAAAGAGATGGGCTCTGCAAGAGGCGACTCCCACACAGCAGTTTTCACTCTCCCACCTCCTTCACCTCCTTCCTCATCTCTGCAGCTCATGGAATCGAGTGTCTCTCAAGTGAGGGTTGGCGTGCACTGTGGGACCTGCCTTTGCACCCAGCACGGGCATGGGTTTGGGATGGGGGCCGTGAAGCCTCGGTTCCTCCTCCTCTCTTTCTTCCCACTTTAGTCCCCATGCCTGGCTCAGCTCAGTGCCTGCTGCGTGTCCTCTCAGTTGGGGGAGATGAGCCCGGTCCCAGGGGTCCCTGAGTGGAGCCAGCCCTGCTCCTGAGACTTCTCACTTGCACAGGGGAGATGGGTTCTGCCTGTTGTCTTCTTCAAGGTGATCTGGCTTCTCACGTGCTTACCCAAAGCCACCATCCTGCAGGGCCAGCTGCCTTCCTCCATGAAGACTTCCCTTCACTGCTCCTCCATCCACCGTTAGAGCCGGCAGCAGTATTGTGTGTAGGGATGGAGAGAGCACAGGCCTTGGGTAGACTGCCTGGGTTTGTATCTTGTTTGCCCTTTAGTAGCTCTACCAGGTCCTTATGCAAATTAATACTTAATTTTCCTAACTCTTCCCTTCTTCCTGTGGAAAGTGGGCCTAATGACCACCTCTGGGTTGTTATGGAAATTAACTGAGACAATACATGCAAAGTGCTTAGCACAGTCCCAGCACTTGTAGTGCTCAGTACCCTTAGCTGCTGTTATTATTAGAGAGCACCATACGATCTAGCAGTCTGCCATGGTGCTGTGTGACCTCGTCACTCTAGTGCAGCTTACAATTTAGGTAATCAAGGAATCCTTCATCCAAAATGCTTGGGACTGGAGTGTTTTTGGATTTCAGATTATTTTGGATTTTGGAATATTTGCATATGCATAATGAGATATCTTAGGGATGGGACCCAAGCCTAAATGTGAAATTTATGTTTCTCATGCACCTTATATATAGCCTGAAGGTGATTTTATTTTTCTCTTGGGGACACTGAATAAACTGTGTTGTGTGCCTGTACTTTGACTTCAAGTCATCACATGATGTCAGAGGTGGAATTTTCCACTTGGGGCATCATGTTGGTGCTCTAAAAGTTTTGGATTTTGGAGCATTTTGGATTTCAGGTTTGCGGATTAGGGATATTCAACCTGCATTAACTCAGTTGATCCTCAAATAGCTCTATGAGGTAGGTACTCTTATCATCCCATTTTACAGATAAGCACATGGAAGCACGGAGAGACTGAGTAACTTACCTGAGGACACACATCTGGTATGGAGCAGGGTTGGGAGTTGACCCCAGGAAGGTGGGCCTGGGTGTCTGTGTTGTAATCACCACTGTTTCACTTGGCCCCAGCCTCAGAGAGGGGAAGGTACTTTTCCAAAGGCTCAAAAGCGACGAGTGGCCTCTACGCCTCCTGGGTCCCTGGCTTGCCTTCTTTCTGCCATGCCTTGCCCAGTGTCGTGCTGGGCTCAGGGCACATGTCGGTAACCTGATGGACACCGGTCATCCTGCAGTCAGCTGTGGTTCCTCAGGCGTGAGCTGGAGGAGGGTAGCGGGATGGGACAGGTACCCTGGAGGTGACTGTCCTCCTGGGGCCCAGGCAGCACCTCCTGCTCTGTCTTCAGGGACCCTGGAGCCAGGGAATAGCAGCTTTCCTCGCCCTCTCCCTCCTCTGGTGACCTTGGTGTGGTGTGGTGGAGGGGCACTAGCCTTTCCATGACCCCAGCTGACTCAGGCCAGTCTCAGCCTTTCCTCCCACTGTCCCCTCTGGAGGACAGGGAGGACTCTGCGTGCTGGTTGAAGGCTGACTACAGGGTTTCACAGGGAGGAAGCGTGAGTCACCAGGGCCTTTACGAGCTGCAGGTGAATGGAAGAGGTGTGTCAGGGGACTTGCTCCCATCTCTTGGGCCCCCCTGGGCTGCAGGAGGGGGCCTGGGAGGGCTGGGGTGTTCCATTATTGCTTGGGTGATTTTACTGGAAGTTCTTTTGAAGTGGTCTCCATGACCCAGTGGCGCTGAGTCAGAGTAAACAGAATTAGCAAGGGGCTGGGCTCTAGGAAAGGACACAGACAATGCCCGTTGCCCGGGCCAGTCCCAGAGGGCCAGCAAGCTGGCCCTCTCCCAGAGCCTTCCTTCCGCCTCTCCTGGGGCTTCTGCTCCAGCTTGCACGTGCATCCCACCTGCTGACGCCAGGTCCTGCAGGGTCTGGACCACATGCCCTGGGGTCTTGTTAGAAATGCAGAGTGTCAGCCTCCTCCCATGTCCGCTGAATAAGAGCCTGCACTTTGACCAGGCCCCCTGCAAGTACTTGACAGAAAAACCCCCTTATACCAGCCTCTGGCCCACACACCCATTTAACCCTGGCCTCAAGCTCCCCTTTTCTGGAAGTGTTTGCGCATCATCCATCGCCGGGTCCTCTCGGCACCTCTGCACTGGCCTGCACTTGGGTAGCTCGCGTGAGAGAGAGAGAGTGTGTGTGTGTCTGTAGGGGAGCCGGGCTGATGCTACAGTCCTTGTTAGCTTGGGCCCCTCTGCGAGGGGGACAGGGTGGCACGGTGGCCCAGCACAGCTTTTTGAGCTGCCATGGCTTTGGGGAAGGGGGGGTGGAGGTGCCGTCAGGAGAAGCTGGAGAAATCGTTCCTGCTCCTGGATTGGGCCGTGGCAGACAGCGAGGGGCCGCACGGGGCATGGCAGTGTGCTCGGTTGCGATGGGACTCCTGTTGGCATCCGAATTTGATTGTGAACCCCCAGAGGTAGATGACATCTGACACCTTGGTCCCACGGAAGCCACCGACTTTGAAAGGACACCGTGTGACTTTGAGGGAGAGTGACTCCTTTTGCCTTTTGCTGACAGTCCTGACCACACGGGGACCTTTAAGACAACAATAGCTGCAGAGACAAAGCATGACCAAGACAGTGTCGTCTTTGGGCCTTTTTTTTCCCCTTAATGACGTCCGAGGCTCTGGGAACATTGTAGAAACTGGGTCCAGTCCAATTTTAATCACTCCCCACTATGAGCTCCTAGGAGCCCTGCCAGCTCGCTGGGGTGGGGGCGATGCCCGGAGATGCAGATAAAGATGTCATGCCGCCCCGGGTCAGGCCCACTCAGCACTTCGGGGACAGGACAGGGGAGCAGCATGTGTTGGTTGGCTGGTGGACTCCCCCAGCCAGGGAGGGAGACGGGCGGAGGGAGAAAAGGGTGTCTGCCAAGCTTAATTAACAGTGGAAACTCGCCGCGGGGGAGGAGAGAGACAATTTGAAGAGCAGGGGTGGTTTACTGGAAGATGGGGCACGGCCGATGCCAGCAGCGAGGAAGAAGCGTGCGTCGCCTGCGCGGCCCGCCGGTATCGTAAGCCAGGTTGGATCAGCACAGAGATTTCTGGAGGTGTGAGTGGGAGGGTTTATTCGTGCCTGCTTTCCAAGTCGGCGTCTTTCAAAAACAATCCGCCAGCATACCAGCCGACTAGTCTTCCTTGCCCCCATAAAGAGAAAAATAATTTTTAAAAAAGGCAATTGAGCTTAGAAAATAGACATTGTGTTGAGTTCTTGTTCTTTGAAGATATCCGTGGATTGCCTGAGTTGCATTTGACTTTATCACGCAGATCTTGAAGCAACACTTAACATGAATGATATGGGAAGAGAGATGATTTGAAAAATTCATGGTGCTCGTTGTTTTGTTTGAGACAAAAATGCAGAGATGTTAGATGCACAGCAAAACTAACAGCAGGAATCGAACTTGAAATACAGGCAGTGGAACGTGGCTTCTTCATTTTTTAGTAGGACCATAGAATTTCAGGGCTGCATGGGGTTTTCGGGTTCCATCTCCCCTGTGACACCCGTGCCAGAGAGTGCCGGGCCTCCCGGGCTCCCCCCAGCCCCCAGGCTCTGCAGACCGAGGCAGTGCTGACTGTGGCCGACCTGACCTGTTTAGAGCCCCGATTTTCTCCGGCATCCACCCTCGGCTCCCAGTTCCGCTGCTGGAGGCCGTGGGTCACCAAGCTGATCCCTTCTGACAGTCTACTGAAGGACAGGACACCGACCCACTCCTCAGTCACCGTCTTCAACCCGTGCGCAGCACCCTCAGGTTCTTCAGAGAGTCTCAGAAAATGTGATAATGAGGCCGCCAGTCATTGCTGGCCACTGTCCTAGTTCTTGCCATTACCAAAGTCCCTTTTTGCTTGTTTTTTCTTTTTTCTCTCCCCCTGCATCCCTTTTTCTGGCAGGCACGCCTGCTAGCTCGCCTGCGTGCCTTTGTACCAACGCTGGCTGTCCCTCTGCCCTCCGCATGTTTTCTTCACCCCGGAAAAGTCTCCCCTTTCCCCTGGGGTCTCTCCTGTCCCCCAGCCGGCCTCGCTCCCCTCCCCTGTGTACCGCCATCTCTTCATCTCTCCTCTTTCCCTTCTGAGGGTGGGTGTGGGGTGGCTAGGCAAGAGTTGAAGTGGAAGAGAACCCCTTACATTTGGCCCCCACATTTCTGGTTCTGGAGCCCAAGAGCTCATGAGTTCTTGGCCACTTCCTGACACCAGAGCCCCAAGTGTTGTGCAAAGCCTTTATTGCAGAAATCCTGTCTCCAGCTCACCTACTCGGCCTGGTACATACGCTTCGTTGTATAGTTCTTTTGGGTCCAAGAATGAAACACTGTATTCCTGCCATTCTCTTGTTTTATTTGACCTGCCATCTCTGTGTGCTGTGCTTTTTTCAACTCCCAAATTAGCCTCTGAGTCAGATTGTCTTCCCTTTTAATTTTGTGTCACCTGTAGTCTTGATGAGCAAAGCACACCTTCCGTCTGTTCATCGGTGGAGATGTAATTGCTGACTTGGTCCAGGGGAAAGGACCTTGCAAACCAGCTGGTTGAACAGCTGCACTTGACAAACCAGGAAACAGAGTTCCAGAAAACTGAAGAGACTTGTTCAGCGCAACCCAGCGATGCATACCTAGGTTCAGAAATTAGGGTTCCTGATCCAGGGGTTTTCCTGATACTAGGCAGGTAACATCTGGTTTCGCAAATATTTGAATTCAAACCAAACTGATGGTGGTATGTCACAACCAGGAATTAACACTAAGTGTGGATCAAAAAAAAAAAAAAACCCCAAAGCACGGGCTACTCATCAGCTTTGCTGACAGTATAATTGCTCATAATTTTATGAGCAACTTTTAATAAGAGGGCAGACCCTGACTGAATTATTAAGGACAGAGTTTAACTATAGTTAGAACACAGGAGCAGAACAGTCAGGAAAAGAACAAATAGTCCAGGTGGTGGTTAATTTATGCTCTGTTGCCCTCTGCATGGAAGCCAGAAGCCTGTTGATAAAAATCTGTAGGAAATCCCCACACCTGTCCTATCCTGGGGCAGGTGGCTCCCTTGCTACACCTTTCCCCAGGTGACCCCTCTGCCTGCTGATCAGTCTCCAGCGCAGGAGGGGTTGGCGAAGTGGGGCAGAGGCCGGGCAGGAACGCAGAGGCCAGGTCCTGCCGAGCACAGCTCCTCTGCTGGGCCCTTTGGTGGGGATTTCTAGTCTCTGGTACGGTATCGGCTCTGACGGCCTGAGCACTGTCTGACCATCAGCCGCTTTGAGAGTGGCTTTGGGGTGCAGATGAGTATACCCTCGGGGTTAGTAACGTGTCTTCCCTTGTGTTCGCAGGCTCCACCTACAGCGTCCTGTCCACCATGCCCTCAGACTCCGAGAGCAGCAGCTCCCTCAGCAGCGTGGGTGAGTTGTGCCTTCCGCGTCGGGGGCTGGCCGTGAGCTGGGCAGCCTAGGCTCATGGCAGGGGAGTTGGCCCTCCCTTGTCAGATGACTCCTGGGGTCGTCTTCTGTTGATTGCATTCACATTTTCTCTCATCAGCAGAGGTCTGGCTCTGGGGTGCTGGGAAAGCACGTGTTTTGCCATTTCTTTGCTGTGTCAGGGCGTAGGGGTTTTCAGTGACCCTGTTTTCAGTGACACCTCCTACACCCCAGCGGCCTTGAAGTACTTTAGTGACTGCTACCCAGGAGACTGACCCCTTCTGGGACTGGGCAGTGTGTTGCCTTGGGGACAGGAATTGCCAGTCCATGTTGAATTGGATGCGTTTCTCTGAACGTGGGTTCCAGGAGGCCTGTAAAGGGAGGCCAGCCCTGGTCTCAGTTCACTGAGGATGAGCAGGAAGGTCATAATAGTCTCTCAGTCTTGCCACACCTCTGCGACCCTTCCCTGTGTTATGTCCTCTCTGTCAAACACTTCTAGAGGGTTTCCGATGTCCTGACCTGACCATGGTGGATGGACACCTTCAGTGGTGAGTCTTGGAGTTTTTTAGCTGGAAGGGCTTGCAGAGGTCATCTCCAATTATTTTGTTTTTCCCCTCTAGGGAGATGGGGAAATTGGGATTTTTTTTTCTTTTCTTTTCTTTTTTTTTTTTTTTTTTTGAGACGGACTCTTGTTTTGCTGCCCAGGCTGGAGTGCAGTCATGCAATCATAGCTCATTGCATCCTCCAACTTCTGGGCTCAGGCAATCCTCCTGCCTCAGCCTCCCAAGTAACTAGGACCACAGATGGTTGCTGCCATGCCCAGCTAATTTTTTTTAAAAAATCTCTGGTAGAGATGGGGTCTTGTTATGTTGCATAGGCTGGTCTCGAACCGCTGGCATCCCAAAGTGCTAGGATTACAAGCGTGAGCCACCACACCCAGCCAAGAGGTGGGGAAATTGACATTGCAAGAAGGGAAGTCTCATGCCTGAGATCCTAGAGTTAGCCAGGGACAGACCTTTCATAGGTCTGTTCACTTCCTGAACACCTCCAGCGTGTCGGAGGTAGGCTTGGGATGTAGTGTTGAGTAAGGCAGCTGTGGGCCTGCACACGTGGATCGAGGGGTCTGTGGGGAGACAGTTAAATTAGTAATTACAACAAGGTCAATGAGAGGAAGACAGGTGCTGGTGGAGGAGTTCTGTATTAGTTTTCTAGGGCTGCTGTGACAAAATACCACAGACCAGGTGGCTTACACAGCAGAAATTTATTATCTCACAGTTCCGGAGGACAGAAGTCCAAGATCAAAGAGTCAGCAAGGCCATGTTCTCTGAAGGCACTCGGAGGATCTGTTCCAGGCCTGTTCTCTAGCTTTGTGCTCTGCTGGCAACCTTGGGTGCTCCTTGGCTTGTAGACGCATCACACTGATCTCGGCCTTCACGTTCACATGCTGTTCTCCTGTGTGCGTCTGTCTCCAAGTTTCCCCTTTTAAAAAGGACACTGGTCATATTGGCTCATGGGCCCACCTTGTTCCAGCATGACCTCATCTTAACTTGGCCATCTGTAAAGACCCTCTTTCCAAATAAGGTTACATTCATGTTTACTGCATTGGGACTTCACCGTCTTTTGGAAGGCCATGGTTCAGCCCAAAACAACACGATTCATCCTGTCCGGGGTTCAGGGAGGACTCCTCTGGGACCACGATTCAGAGCTTGGAACAGTCCCTTACTGCTTTGCTCTGCCTGTTTTCCCTGCCGTGAGGCACATTGAGTGAGTGATGGGTTGTCGGGATTTTGAACACGGGGCTGTCCCTTCAGGAAGCGTATGATGTGGGGCAGCTGGGATCAGGAGAGGGGAAGGTGAGGCTTTTGTAACGTCATGAACTGGGAGAGCCCTGGGCGTACCCCTCACCTGTCTCGCCCCTCCCCTTTCTCATGATCCGACAGGTACTGACAGACACACTCATGTTGACGTTTTAAGGCTCAAAATGTTACCCTTCCCGGGAGCACGTGCATTCTAAAGGGATTCTGTAGAGAGGTGTTGCTTAACCAACAGCAAGTATTGCTAGTGGTGGAACTTCCAGCATGAGTGGGAAGATGTTTTGTGCAGCCAGACCTCTGCATATTCTGGAAGAAGCATCGTGGCCATGACCCACCAATTGGTTCTCCCTGGTTCAGCCTTTGCGATGCAGGTGTCAACAGTGTTTCCAGATTCTTCTTGGGAGCCACAGGCAGACAGAGAGCAATGCGCTGATGCGTTTCCTGTGGCAGACTGGGCCTGTCCTGTCCGTGCCCAGATCTTTAATGCTGAAAGAACTGGTTGCATCCCTTCTGGTCAAGTCCTCTGAAGTTCACGAGGAATCGAGTTGTGCTTCTTGTGCTCCTCTGCTCACGACTGATGTTGCCCTTTGTGTGCAAGCAACAGGGAACACCTACTATACTGCCCTAACCAGTGAGGAAACATATTACTTACATAATAGGCAGTGTCGGGGTTGGCCGGGGATGTCAGGATGCAGCTCTGCCCTCCTCTGTGTGGTATCTTCCCCCAGGTGCATGGCGGGGCACTTGTAGCAGCAGTTCCGGCCATCACATCCAGACCTCAGGGTGTCCAGGGCTGCAAGGTCCAGGATGGGAGCCACTAGCCACAGGCTATTTAAATTTACATGAATCAAAATGAAATTGAAATTTCTAGTTTCTCAGTCACATTAACCATGTTCCAAGTGCTCTGCAGCTACCTGTGGCTAGTGGTGGCAGAGGGTGGACTTCTCTAGTGTCCCCTTAGGAGCAAAGAAACCTGTTCAGAGCCCCTCGGCATGGACGCCTCTCATCAACCACAGATGAGTTGCTTATTTGTGCTGTGAAACCATCAGCTCACAAAGCCTGGTCCCTGGACCACGTGGGCGCTCGTTAGAGATGCAGGTTCGTGAGGCTCACCCCACACCTGCTGTATCAGAAACCTGAGGGTGGGGTACAGCCCTCTAGGCTTGCGATGGGCTGGCCTGACCTAATCCCCGGCAAGGGAACTGGAATTTCTGATGGGCTCACACTAGTCTCTAGGGGTGGACTGACCGGTGGGGTCAGCTACGGGACCACTCTAGCACCTGCTGGAGAGTTCCTGCTGGCTCACCTCACGGGCTCTTCGCACGCACACACCACCCTGGCAGGAGGGGCACTGGTAAAGTCGGGTGGGGACTGTTCACTTTTGGGTGTTTGGTCTTTCTCCGTGAACCTGAGGAAAGGCAAGAGCAAGGATCTCATAATAAAAACATCTCCTTCACTTTTCCACTTACATCTCCCTAAAGAGAAACAGCTGGGAAAAGAACGGCAAGTTACATTCTGCACGGGAGAAAATCAGTAGGTGAAGCCTTGGGTAGACACCGTTTTCTCGGTGATAGCTCGAGTCAGGGAGGCCCCGCCAGTGATCAGTAGGTCCTCAGGTGGTCTGTCCCGCTTCCGGTCTCCAGCTTGGCCCTACTACCAAGGCGTCACGTGCCTTTCCGGCAGTTTTCATCAGCTAAAGCATGAGTGGCTTTTTTGAGGCCTCCCGGACACTGCGCCTGTTACTGTGCCTGCCCCGACCCTGCCCCGTGCGTCTGCTGGGAGGTGCACGCTCCTTTCAGGCAGTGTATATTTGTTCTCTGTATTCATCCTGACCTGATTTCCCCTAATTGGCCTTTTATTTCTCATCTTGGATAACTGGGGAGGTTTTAAGGAGGAGAAGAGACATTCTTGGGCAGCATTTATGTAGCGAGCCTTAAATTCCATGCAAATTAAAGCAGGAGATTTCTTATTAAATGGAGAAGTCTCCCAGCTTGTTGGCAGCAGAAAGAGCTGGAGGGCTTCCCTTCTGTCCCAGAGAAGATTCCTTCAAAGTGCTGCTTCTAGTTGATAGTGGAAGGTGCAGTGAGTCACCATGGAGGCCGGGGCGTCCCACTGACTCCCTGAGACCTCTGACCCTTCCTTCCCTGGCCCCAGCTTTTGGGTCAGGGGCACCCCTTTGGAACGCCTTTTTTTCTCTCAATTTATCGGACCTGTGGGAACACCACCTCCTCTTGGAGCATGTGTTCAGTGCACGTAGGGATCACGGTGAGGCCTCCGGTGGGACAGGTAAGCAGCTGGCGGTTCTGCCCTGTGTAGAACAGAAAGAAATAGCTCAGGGGGAGGAGCAGGTAGTTCTGATTCGGGGAATCAGAGAAAGCTTCCAGGAGGAGGTGGCGCTCTTGAGTTGGGCCTTCCAGGGATGGTGCTCTGGACTCAGGGGCAGCTGGGAAGCAACCAGCCATTGATGCTCGTCTTGGGTTTCTGAAAAGCAGACCCTGAGTGAAGGGTTCGGGATCAAGGAGTTTATCTGGCTGGAGATCTGGGACCTGGGCCTGCTGTGTTGGAATCTAACCTTTCAAAGTCGGGAAGGAGCCAAGCTGGAGTCATTTACTCGCTGACTAAGGGGGCTGTCCTCCTTAGGCCTTCATAGTTAGGGGCAGGGGGCCCCTACTGCATTTCATCAGTGGGGGTGGGGGATTCCTTTAAATGCAGTGGCTGCTGGGTAGCCAGTAAAACAAGGCAAAAAAAGCCCACCCTGGCCAGCAGATGCAAGTCTGCTTTGTCAGGCGTCGGAATCACTTGGAGGGCTGTTTAAGACACTGCTTGATGCTGGGGTTTACCCCCAGGGTTCCTGATTCAGTAGGTCTGGGTGGGAGCTGAAAAAGGGCATTTCTAACAAGTTCTCTAGTGAAGCTTAGGTGCTTTAAGAAGCACTGGTACAGGGCAGGGACAGGGTTTTTCCTGGATGGTGCTGGCTGTCCTAGGCTGTAGGTGAGGATGGCTGGGTGCTCCGATGGCTGTGGGCTGCCACTGCTTCGCTTCTCCCCTGACAGCCAGGGTCTAGAGGTGGCCAGGAAGTTTACCTGGGCATCTCTGTCCCACCTGACCACTTTTGGCCAGTGCCAGTTGCCTCCTTGGCTTCCGGCACCACAGGCCTACCTGTAGGCCTCTGAAGCAAAGTTGGGACCCGTCCAGCTATAAATAAGACTGAGGAGCATGGTGATGAGGGAGCCAAGGACAGAGGGCTTTTGCTCGCAAAGTCTGTCCAGCTGCCAGGCGGTTGCTGAGCCTTAATGTGGCGTATGGTGGTGGCCACAGCACCCAGGGCGACCCAGAGGAGGAGCCCAGGATTCGTGTGATGGGAAACTCCCCTCTGCTCGCCCTCTCACAGCAAGACCCAGGTGGCAGCTGCTCCTTGTCCACGATCCAGGGCCTGTTCCTGGTCTCCTGGCATCTTCCAGCACCTGTTTTGGGCCATTTTAGTCCAAACTGAATTCCTTACCTGCTAAATCCCATCCTGGATACCAAAAGGAAAAGGACAGTCTGCCTTTTTCTGGGCACCCAGGGAAGGGCTCCAGACTTAAGAGAGGAAAGCCTGAGGTCAGGGAACAGCCAGACATTAAAGAGCATAACAAAAGTACAAAGTAATGCCACTCTTCCTACTACGTTTTTTTTTTTTTTTTTTTGTAATGGAAAAGGTAGTTAATTTTTCATAAAAAAAAGTATGTGAATATTTAACAGGGTTTTGGTTATTTTAAAATAAATTAGTAAATATTTTAAAATTCCTTCTTGGCTTTACTTTCTAATCTGGCAGATACTGTTAGATACAACGTACGTAAACAAAAGCTCCTTGGAGTGCTTGATTGTTTTTAAGAGTGTACAGAGGTCCTAAGATTAAAAAGTTTGCAAGCTTTGAGGTTAATAGCTTAGACTCTGGGATAGGTGGGATAGGTGAGAGGGCTGTATTCCAGTGCTGTCATTTACCAGCTCGGTGACCTGGACACACTATTTAACCTTGATACGGTTTTGTTTCCTGATCTGCAAAATGAGGATAACAACATCTGCCCTGTGGGGATTGGATGGGGTAATGTATGAAAAGCATTTCAGAAATTGCCAAGCACGAGGTGTGTGCTACTGATGGTTGTTGCTTGGAAGGCAGCAGCGAGGCATGGGGGTGAAGCGCACGACCTCTGAATGCAGGCTGCGTGGGCGCTCGCTGGGCTTCAGTCTCTCACCTGTAAATGGGGATGGTAATATTAGTACCCACCTGTGGGGTGGTCGAAGAGTAAATTAATGCCTGGGATGTCTGTTGACTGCTATTGTTGGGGTGGGTCGTGGCTGTAAACTTTGCAGCCCCCTTTCTGGATGCTCACTGAGTCCTTTCAGCCCACTGTTTGGGTTGGTCTTGTCCTCCACAGATGGCTTCCTTGGTTGGAGGGTGAGTGGTAGGCATGTCCAGAAGGGGCGGCAGGCACGACCAAAGGAAGCCGCGCTTGTCAGAGAGGCGGTGAGTTGCTGCACATCGGATGACTCAGAGCTGTAACCAGCCTGCCTTCCAAAACTGCTGGGGGCAGGAGTGAGGGTCCAGGGTCTTTTGAGGAAAGGTGAGGGAAGGCTTCTGAAGCTGTAGGGTAGCCCACATTGGGAAGAGGAGATGCTCCTGGGAAATGCTGATCCCTGGCCCCACCTCCAGGAAATACTCTGACCCAAAGTTCTGGTCTGGAGCACAGGAATCCTGGTTGCTATGGTGGTTTTAAAATATAGTCCTGTGTTGCTTAACAGTGAGGATAAGTTCTGAGAAATGAATGCATTGTTAAGTGACTTCCTCAATGTGTGAACATCCTAGAATGTATTGACACAAACCTGGATGGTAGAGCCTATTATGTACCTAGGCTGTATGATACAGTGCAGGGGTGGGGAACCTTTTCATGTTGAAAGGCCACATTAATTTAGCTGTAATCAAATAAGGCCACATTCAAGAAACTTCAATTAGATGTACTTAAAAATGTACATTATTTTGTAAAAATCCAACTACTATGTACTTAATAATTTCAAAAAATGAAAGCTATTTAATTTTAAAGTTAACTAACCTTTTAATGACTTTGCTGTGTCTGCTTTTTGTTGGAAAGTGTTTGAATATTTGGTTGCAGCATGGAAGTCCGCAGTTTCAGTCGATCCTCTAGATGGGTATCAGTCATTTGTAACCTTAAAGGTGTCTTGATTTGGGTTAGGTAGGAGAATGTAGATTCACAGCAATAAGTGGTTGAAAAACAAGAAAGCATTTTCCGGTCATGTTGCCAAAGGCGTGGGTATTCTACTGCATTTTTCTGTATTTCAGTGGGCTCTTTCTTAGCATCAAACTAAACTTTAAAGTGTCATTTACTGAGAGCTCAGTCGATTCCATCTGTAGTTCTTTAGGTGCCTTGGTGACACCAAGTAGGTGAGGCTGAAATGCTAATTTGAGTGTGATGTCATGATTCTCAAAGACAGTGAATCGTTCATTGTATTCTCCAATTAATAGGTCTATAACAGCTGAATATTCTTTAAACGAGTTGCATATATCATCCTGCTCATCTGTGATCTTTGCTAACTGGAGAAAATGTTCATCCAAAATTTCTTTTTGAAAAAGTGTTTTGAAAAAAGATAGCTTTTTTGAAATGCTTGGATTTTTTGCCACATATCATATGTAGACTTAGATTTACCTTGCAAAGAAATATTCAAGTCATTTTGATTTGGCATGATATCACCCGGAAGTGCTGCATTCCTATAGAAATCTTCTTTCAATAATTCACATTGCTGATTCTGTTCTTCATAAAATTTAACTATGTGTTCTCACAGAAATAAAATTTTGCCTAACACCTGTCCCTATGATAGCCAATGCACTTTAGAATGATACGGCAAATCCACACTGAATAGTTGAACTCATTGTTCAACTTTAGCATGTTACGAAACTGAGGATGCCTTGTTGCATTTGCATGAATGTATTAATATTTAACAATACTTATAACTTGTTGCGAAGTGTCACTTAAAGTAGTAGCTTTAGCACAGAGATTTTGCTGATGCAAGATACAATGGAAAGAAATGAGAGCATCTGGATCTGTTAATAATTTTTTAATCTGTGCAATAAACCGTTCGTGTTTTCCTGTCACAGAAGGTAAGTATACACACACTAAATTTACCAAATTCAGTCCAACTTCAAGACATTTACCTTGAAAGTTGTTAAAGATACCTATTCCCTGTGTTCTGTTTGTGGGAGTGCCCAAAGCGAGTAACTTCAAGTATTCTATTACGACCTGAATGAAGTATAAAACCTGTGCTGAGTCAGTAGTATCAGCCGATTCATCCAAAGTGATTGAATAATATATATTTTCCTTTTGAAATACTGCATGAAGTTGTTCTGTTAAGTCGCAGGCTAACTCATGCTGCCGATCAGTTGTGGTTCCCTTGAAAGAGGCAGTTGTTTGTACTTGGAAACATTTTAAGGGTCTAAACATCCTACAACTTTGGCAATGCATTCTTACACAATTTCTGCATCATTCTGAATGGCTTCTCTTTCTTCCTGAGTATATAGGCTGCTTTATAAGTTGCATCAGTGGCATTATTTCCAGGTCTTATTGCTGCTTGAAAGAATCGAATTTGCTTTTGCTTTTCATCTTTTCACTTCTGCGGTGCAATCTTTTGCAGCTCTCTCTCTTATTTAAAATATTTATGGTTCTTATGAGTGTTATAATGCTAATGAGCACTGATTTTCTTTAATGTTGATATTGCAGTACCACAAAGCAAGCAAATCATCTTATCTTTAGCAGAAACAAGATAATAACGCAATTCTCAATCCTCATTAAAAAATCCGTTTTCTTCCTTCAGCGTTCTTTTGGTGTTCTTTGACACGGTGGGCTGTTAAGCAGACAGAATTAAAAAATACTGTCAAGCTGTGCAACTATTCACAAATTCTACTTCAAACAGAAACACAGTGCACTGTTGTCAAAGGCCAATAACAGATGAGAGTACTCCCTCCCCATAGACTCTCACCAACCAGCCTCCTGTGATAGTGGCGCCAGTCAGGCAGGGGAAGTTAGAACTAAACCATGAGCGAAGCAGCCATCAATTTAGCCCTTATGGCTCGTAATTGTGGTAGTCAATCTGGAAGGATTATTTTGTTGAAACTTATTCTTTGGTGTTTTAAATACATTCGTTTAAAAAAATAAAAATATAAAAGACGAACAAAAATGTATTAATAAAAATAAAAGGATTTGTTCTGTAAAATTTGGATTCAGTCAAAAGGCCACACTTAAGGACCTAGAAGGCCACATGTGGCCTTAAGGCTGTAGCTTCCCCACCGCGGTATACCTATTGCTCCTTCGCCTGCAAACCTGTCCAGCATGTTACTAAAATGAACACACAGTAACGCAGTTGGAACAGGATGGTAAATATTTATGTATTTAAACATCTCTGAAACATAGAACAGGTACAGTAAAAATACAGTATAAAAGACGGAAAATGGTCCACCTGTATAGGGTACTTATGAACGGAGCGTGCAGGACTGGAAGTTGGTCTGGGCGAGTCAGTGAGTGGTGGGTGAATGTGAAGTCCTAGGTCTAGGACATTATCGAACACTGCTGCAGACTTTATAAATACTGTACACTTAGGCTACACTGAGTTTATAAAAAATATTTTTCTTTCTTCAATAATAAATTAGCCTTAGCTTACTGTAACTTTTTAACTTTATAAACTCATAAATTTTTTAAACCTTTTTGGCTCTTGTAATGCTTAGGTTAAAACACTCATGTCGTACAGCTATACAAAAATATTTTATTTCTTTATATCCTTATTCTGTAAGATTTTTCCTATTCAAAAAAATTTTTTTTGTACTTTTAAAACTTTTTTTGTCAAAAACTAAGACACAAACACACACATTAGCCTAGGCTTTTGTGGGGTTAGGACAATCAAGATGTCACTAGGCGGTAGGAATTTTTTAGCTCCATTGTGATCTTATGGAACCACTGTCACGTATGCAGTCAGTGATTGACCAGAACATCGTCGTGTGGCGTATGACAGTAACGCACATTTCAGGGGGTACTAGGTTCAGCTGGTGGGGCACCACCATCTAGAGAGGCTGAGGAACACTGAGCTGATAGCCTGAGGCCCCCGCCTCCTCCTGTGGCCTGGCTTGTCACGCACAGTGTCTTGCTCCCTTTCCTTCCTGGCCTCCCGGGAGGCCCAAGCCCACAGCTTTTGTTTTGGGGACACTTGGTTTGCGTGAGCAGTTAGCAGACAAGGATCAGCTGGGAGGGGGTGGTCAGGATGGCATAGAGGGCCAGAAGATGCATTGTGCCCTTTGCACATCTTGGTCTCCTGGGAAGACACGTGCGGGGGCCCTGGGGTGAGTCAGCTGCCTGGATCACATCCGCAAAGTGGATGGCCACTGTGAGCTCTTCTGGCCCCACCAAGGGTTTCTGAGGGTTAGGTGAGATAGCGGGTGGCCATACTGATAGGGTTAAGTATAAAAACACCATGGATTAGTCCCTTTTTCTGGGAAATTTGGGTGAGGTATAGCTGATTGCATTCTTCCTAGAAATGGATTTGGATCTTGTCATTGGTGGTGGTGGTGGTGGCTGCTGTTGCTTGCTAAGAGCATAAGACATGGGGCTCCCTTCAGGGCACTTTTGTCCTAGGGACAGGTGATCAGGGCCTGGTGAGGGCTAGGCAGCCCAGAGGCCTCAAGACTGACTTGCATCACGTCACACTTACTCACCTGTGAGCTAGCAACCTCCTCCAGACCTGCACACCTGGGCTGGTCGGGCAGGTCCATCAGGTGGTTGTACACCTTGCAGAAGGTGCAGAGTGTCCAGCCCTGGCTGGGGGAGGATGAGGATATGGCCTGTGGGCCAGCTTTGGAGCCAGCTGCCCTGATCCTTAGGAGCTTCAGTGGATTCCAGGTGTGCCTTCCTCCTCAGGCTGTGTCTGACACGCTGCTCAGGGCTCAGGTTGGCCTGTCCTGCCCCACGTGCCATGCCCATAGAGTGGGTGACAGCTAGTGTTTCCAGACCAGGGAAGGATGCAAGGATGAGGGCCAGAACAGCTGCACCCTGGAGGTGTCAAAGCCAGGTTGGGGAGAGAGTGTGGGTGCTCAGTCAGTGCTGGGTCAGTGGGGTTGTTCCGTGCTGGAGCCAAATGGTCTGGGCTCACGTCTCAGTGCCACCTCTTACTCTCTCGCTCAGTGTTCTCATCTGTGAAAGGGGAATGCTCGCAGGACCCACCTTGTAGGGTCGTCACCAGTAGCTAACACGAGGCAAGAGGTGAGAACAGCGCCTGGCACCTCGTGAGTGCTGTCTGAGTGCAAGTTCACTTTATTATTCCCCTTCCACAGGCACCCCCGGGAAGGCGCCGTCCCCGCCACCCCTCCTCACTGACCAGCAGGTGACCGAGAAGGTGGAGAGCCTCTCCCTGCAGCTGCGGCTGATGACCCGAGAGAGGAACGAGCTGCGCAAGCGCCTGGCTTTTGCGACACACGGGACGGCCTTTGACAAAAGGTAGTCATCGCACCCAGCTCCCCTGCCTGGGCCCCGTGGGCAGGGGTCACTACCCTGATGCCAGCGCTGTCCCCCCAGCTCCCAGGGGTCCAGGCTACACCTCTGGAGTACCCCCTTGCTCTCACATGACATCCAGGAATGCTCCCCAAAGCCAGTGCCTGCAGGCTAGGGGAGTGGGCACAGGTTTGTCCTGCCTCCTCCAAATCAAAATTGGGTATTGGGGGGTGTGTCCCCGTCATACATGCGGGGAGGCCCCTGACAGTGGTGTGCTTGTGTGCCAGGTGGGCTCTGGTGTGTGTTTGTGGCAGAGGAGCCTGGGGCCAGCCTCCCAGGCCTTGCAAGAAGCAAGGGCTCTTTATTCTTTCCCATTTTCAATCATCATCAAGCCTTGCAGATGATTGTGGGTGGTCTTGAGAGCAGCTGGAGGGGCCTGGTCCTACTTTGGTGCCTCCTCGCTGGTTGGTCAGATGGCCTCGGGCTTGTCCCTGCCTCTCTCTAGGCCTACACCTTCCAGCCCAGAGACAATGCGCCTCCCTCTTTATCCCGTGACTGCTGCTGTGTGAAGCCCCTGCCCCACAGAGATAGGCATCCCATTGCGGAGCCCTTGACAGGTTCTGTGTGTCCATCATTGTCACCCACAAGACCCCATCCTGCCTCAGTTGAGTGAAGCTGTATGTGGTTTGCAAACACATTAATTTTTCCCTACCCCTTGTGTGTTTTAGAAAGGGCACGTTTTACCTGGTGTCTTTATCGTTTTGAAGAAAATCTTTGCCTTTGTTAGGATTTAGCAGTAGATACCGCGGAAGGGCAGCCCATGGGGCGGGGCAGAGAAAGTCTTTATCTACTTGCATGGTTCAGGAGGACTCCCTGGAGGAGGAGGGACACAGAGCAGTTTATATGTTAGCTCCCATGCTGGTGGGCATCTTGAGGGGAGGGGGAATTGGTTTAAGCACTTTGATCTGACCTCTTTCCTTTAGGAGCATTGAGGGTCTGTGCCTCAGGGATGATGTTAGGGCTGCAAAGCCTGGTCCTCGAGGTTGTTTGTCTGAGGTTATCCCCTCAGTCAGACGGCGCAAAGGCAGGACGGGTGAAGACGCAGACGTGCTAGCACACGAGAGTCACTGCACTGTGTAAAATCTTATTGTGACACAGCCACGCTGATTGGTCTACACGTTGTCCTGGCTGCTTCCGTGTTACGAAGGCAGAGTCGAGTGGTTGCAGCAGGGACTGTACGGCCTGCAAAGCCTAAAGTGTTCACTCTCTGGCCCTTTACAAAGAAAGTTTGCTGACTTCTGCTCTACAGAGGGTTCTCCAACTTGAGCGTGCACCAGAATCACCCAGAGAGCTTGTCCAGGCACAGGTCACTAGTCATCCATCTCTCTCTTTAGCACATCCGACTCAGGAGAGGCTAGACCTGAGAATTTGCATTTCTGACCGTGCCGCAGATCCATGGCACCCACTTTGAGAACCACTGCTCGTGGCCGGTGTTTTCAGCTTGGCCGCACACTGGAATCCTCTGGGGTGCTTTTAAAAAGCCTGATGTCTCAGTCACATCTCCAGAGATGCTGATGGAATTGGTCTGGGCACTGGTATTTTAATGTGTACCCAAGATTGAGAATCACTGCTCTAAAGAGAGGAGAGACATTATCATGGGTTTCTGGTGGCCCAGACCCGTCGCATGGACCTGAGGCTCCTAGAGATCAAGGCGGCGCCCTCTCAGCTCCCCAGGCTGTGCAGGGAGCTCGGGCAGCCAAGGCTCCCTCTGTCCTGGGGGTTCTGATTCCACGGGTGTGGAGAGGCCAGGATGTCCCAGTGTGACAAGCACAGGAGATCAGCATTTGGGAACGACTGGGTTGGGATGATCCAGGACGTGGCGTCCCCGTCACTGTGAATCCCGGGGCCTGTGTTCACGGGGCTGTTTGCTCTTCGGGTCAGGCCCTACCACAGGCTCAATCCCGACTACGAGCGGCTGAAGATCCAGTGTGTGCGGGCCATGTCGGACCTGCAGAGCCTGCAGAACCAGCACACCAACGCCCTGAAGCGGTGCGAGGAGGTGGCCAAGGAGACCGACTTCTACCAGTGAGTGCCGCCTGCTGGCCGGGCTCCCCGCCCCCACAGACGGCTGCCCCTGTCCTCCTTCCCTCCGACTCGAGCTGGGGTTCTGGTTCTAGTCCCGCCCCTGCCGCTTAGCCAGCAGTCTGCTTCAGCAGGGTGCTTTGTGCCTTTGGGCCTCAGTTTTCCTGAGTGTGGAATGAAGCCGTTAACCCTTCACGTCATCTCATCCCCAGCTGCAGGAGCCTAGCAGGCAGGAAAGTGATTTAGAGCATGAGGCAGGAGGTCAGGCGATCACGGGGCCTCTGTCTGGGGGCTTAACTGTAACTTGTCCCTAGGGACAGGCCGGTGGGGCTGCTTTTCTTGGGTCTCCGGGTGCCCCTCTGAGGGTGTTTGCCTGCCCAGCCACTGGTGTTTGCTCAGGCCCCAGTGCCTGGATGTGCCACGTCTGTACCAGGGAGGGGCTGATCTCCTTTCCTCGGAGATGCATGTGCCCATTTTGGTGTCAGGATTGTTAAAAGCGGTTTGGGTGTTTCTGGAATTCGGCTGTTAGCAGGCTTTGGCTGCCGTCGGCTCCCGCCAGTGTGTTTATTGGGAGTGTTGGGATCCGGGGGTGCTGGTGATGCTTTGAGGTGGGGGGCGAGGGGCTGGCTGGGCTCACCGTGAGTGTGGGGGGTGTTTCAGCACACTCCACAGCCGGCTCCTGAGTGCCCAGACGCAGCTGAAGGACGACGTGGACATGCTGAGGCGGGAGAACGGACAGCTGCTGCGGGAGCGTAACCTGCTGCAGCAGTCGTGGGAGGACATGAAGCGGCTCCACGAGGAGGACCAGAAGGAGATCGGCGACCTCCGGGCCCAGCAGCAGCAGGTAGGGCCGGGCGGCTGGGGGCAGACCAAGGTGTGCCATCCACCCA
>RJWJ010021218.1:0-28158 GCA_004363605.1 Indri indri
TACATTTTCTTCTGTGTGGAAAGTTGTTCCTAAGAGTGCTTATGACACGCAAATTTGGCTTTAGTTTTCAAATTGGCATCTGTTTGGTTCTTCATCAGGAACTACTCCTGCCCTTATACCTAGGGTCTGACTCACTACTTTTTCCAAAGGACAAACAAACAAAGTTCTGGAGGGCAGCTCTCTGTGTCCTAAGGGATTATGGTACTTCTATATAACTTCTCCAGCTATGTGCAGTGCAGTAAGCAAGGACAGCTTTCTGGATGCCTTTCAGGGGACGTGACCAATGTTTGACTATCTGTTTTTACCGGGTAAATTATAAACCACTGTGGAAGCTCACACATGATGCTGAAGTGTTGCAATCACACCAACCTTCTGAGGCTTTTTCTCCTTCAAACATCTGTCCCCGGCATCAAAGAGATTTGAAGGTTTGCACCGCCGGTCCCTTGGTAGGCAGAGGAATAACAAACTTCATTCATGATTATTATTTTCTCCAGTTTGTTTTTACCACTGTTACGGATATTATCAGAATAGGTTCTGAATAACAGGGCAGTAAAATTGTTTGCATTCTGGCTTTGAACAGCTCAGTCTATGAGCAAGACCTGCAGGCTATTTCATCAGAAACTGAAATCTAGGACCAAGTTCACATCCTGTGTAGGTCCTTTAAAAGAGCTTATTTAATTTTAACTTTGATTTATAAAGTCTAAGCCAACCTATTTTTTGTGCTATTTGTACCTCCCAAGGAGATAAAATATCTTTCGGTTACATAGCCATTGTGGTGTTTATTACTGTAAGTGCTTTTCATAGCGGTTTTCCTTTCGATTCTATGGATAGTGGATTTTCCCTCAAATAAAATAAAAGGACACCCTGTATTTTCTTTTCTGTTGAAACAGTCAATGTGTGCTTCCCAAGGCTAAGGAAATTGTTTTCAGGTTAGGTGGAGCTTTTACCTCTTGGCATCCTTGGTGTTGGGTAGGAAACCAGTGAGAGGAAGGTAGGGAGGTGGATAGAGTGACTTTCACAGCTCGGTTTGTTGAGGGGCTGCCCGGTGACACCTCGTTGGCTGTATCTGCTTTCAAGGTAAGCAGGTGCCTATGAGAAAGACAATGACGGGGACATCTTTTCTCAATCAATCAACATGCCATCTTTTCCATGTTGCCTAGAAAATTTCACTTCCTCCCCAGTACTAGTTTTATGCCTAGATTCCACGCGAATATTAGACTGATATTGTTGGCCGCTGTGTGGTTCTGTCTAACCAACCACTCACTTGCTGGATTATTCATTTAGCTAAAAGTTGAGCAGCTGCTTTGAACTAGTCTTCGTAAGTATTTTCACTTAAACGATCGTATTTGGTTTTCACAACAATAGCGTGCAGCGCATGATACTATCTTCACTTTATAGATGAAGAAACGGAGTCTCAGAGAGGTTAGACAACTTGATCTAAGATAATTTTTAAAGAGGAAGCAGTAAGTTGAAACAAATAAATGCAGAAAAATGTTTAAACTTCGGTAATTAATGTTAAGTTAAAACCTCAAAGTACCTTTTCACCTACTTTTGAAAAATTATAATATCCAGTACTGAAAAGAATATGGTAAAACTAGTACTTTCAATATTTCTGGTATCATTTAAATTTGTTTAGAGAGACATAATATGTTTCGTTTTGACATACAAAATTTTTACCAGATTACCTCCTCTTAGGGACTAATCCAAAATATTGTTTAAAAAATATATAGACATGCCTATATTGATAGTAATAGTTTATTTATAATAGTAGAGTATTGGAAGACACAAATGTTCAACAACAGGAGACTGATTAAATACGTTTTTTCCACCTTCCTGATAGAAAATTTTGTATCCTGGTTGGGTGCAGTGGCTCACGCCTGTAATCCTAGCACTCTGGGAGGCCAAGGCGGGAGGATCGCTTGAGGTCACGAGTTTGAGACCAGCCTGAGCAAGAGTGAGAGCCCGTCTCTACTAAAAATAGAAAAAATGAGCTGGGTGTTGTGGCGTGTACCTTGTAGTCCCAGCTCCTAGGGAGGCTGAGGCAGGAGGATCACTTGAGCCCAGGAGTTTGAGGTTGCAGTGAACTAGGCTGATGCCACAGCACTTTAGCAACAGAGCAAGACTGTCTCAAAAAAAACAAAGAAAGAAAGAAATTTTTTTTATCCATTAGAAATAGTAAATATAAATGAAGAATGTATGTACTAACATGTTAGAATGTGTATAATGTAAGTGAAAAATTTGGGTTATAAAATTGAATTCATACTCTTAGTCACTGTACAGTAAATCATATTACGAAGAGAGACTAGGAGAGAATGTTCAGAATGATAATTGGATTAGCATGGGAGGATATGCAGTGTTTTTCCTCTTCCTTATTTATAAAATATTTGCTATGGTTGGTATGTTACATTTTTAAAATCAATATACATTTATTATCTCACAGTTTCTGCAGGTCAGGAGTTTGGACATGTCTCATGTATAAATGGGAACCCAGGGACACTGTCCTCGGGTCTTCTAAGGCTACAACCAAAGTGTCCACTAGGCTGCGTTCTCATCAGGAAGCTTGAAGGGGGAAGACTCCACTTAACAGAGTGTGGTGAGGTGTTGGCAGAATTTAGCTGAGGGCCCCATATTTTGTTGTCCAGAGGTCGCCCTCAGGTCCTAGAGGCTGCCCACAGTTCTCTGCCACATGGACCTCTACATAATCTGTTCACAACGTGGCAGTTTATTTCTGCAAGGCGAGTGGGAGTATCTCTTTCCAGTAACAGAGTCTGGTATTTTACATTTTTAATTAAAATTTTTTTTAACGCATCTTTTCCAGTATCACATGACAAAGCAGGATTTGAACCCAGTACTTCCTGTCATATTACGATGATCCTTGTTGATTTGTAGTTCTGATATCAGACAAGCTTATAGATAACCACCTCACGTAGTAATGACGATAGAACTTTATGGAAGGATTACTATGTATTGGACACTTGGAAATTTTTAAGATATATTTACTCAAGTAATCGTCATTGTGATCATGTTGTAGCTACTCTCACCCTCATTTTACAGATGAGGAAATTGAGGCATAGAGGCTAAGAAACGTGTGCAAGCCCATAGCAGTAAGTAGTAGAACCAACATTTTTACCTAACTAGTGTGAATGCAAATGCCACCCTCTTAGCCACCAGGCTCTACTGCCCATCTAGGTGGTGGGTTGGGCTAGACGGTACCCTGTGAAGACCTAGGTTTGAGTCCTTGCCTTGGTCCCTGAGTAAACTTGATCAGAGCTCATTGTATTGGTAAGATAACATAAGCAATACATCTTCCCTGTTTAACTCGTGACTTACTAAAAGGCTTTCTTGCAAACTATCAAGTGCTTTCCAGCGTAAGGTGCATGTGCTTTCCCTTGGGAGGCAACGATGTATTTTAAAATAAGTACTGAATAAAATGGATAAGTCCACAAGCTATGGATTAATGCAGTCAGGCAGGCCAGTGTTGGGTAAGTCCCATGCTTTCTCGTAGGGAAATCTTCTTATTTTCTTTATTCAGAAGACGTGGGGTAAGAGCACACTTTTCAGAGACATGTCAGCGCTTGCCTCATGATACGGTGTGTGTCCACTTAGCCAAGTTCATCAGCGATGATTTAATAAACAAGTCAGGCCTCGTGGGTGTTTTCTCAGCAAGTTGTTTTACAGAGAGAGAGAGACAAGCCTCAGCCTGACAGGGAGGGGACCCGATGGAGGTGGTTCCAGAGCACGTGTTACAAAGGCTCAGTGTCAGTGCAACAGTGTGGGCAATGATACCGCGAAGCGCTGTGTGCAAGGGACCTGAGCAGATTCAGTGTAAGACATTGGGATCTTTTTATTAATAACAGGCCCCAAAATGTAACTACTTTTTTGTTACATCCCCTGAAGTTGTAGGCATTGTGGAGAATGTTTTGTGGCAAAATCAGGTGGCCCTGGAGGTCCTATCTTGTATGTTCTGTGTGCAGGTTATACGGCCTGATTGACCAGTGTCTTCCATAGGTGTGGGAAGGATGGTCGAAAGCAGAGAACTGGGACTGTGTCGTGGGAGGCACCATCTTGGTGGGTGTTAGGGTCATATGACTGATTCCCTGCTCTGGTCTCACTGCCAAGGTGCCTCGGGTGTGCCACAGTCCACAGGGGGACAGTCCCTAACACACCCCGCTCCAAAGTTTCTGTGAAATACTTCTCTCTGCTCAGAGAGGAAAGGTTACGGCTATCGGTTCAAACGCCGTTTTTATTTGATACGTTCTTCCTTGCCTCATGTCTTCATGGGGTAATGGCTAATTGAGCCTTGAAGAAATGGAAGACTTCAACCTTTTATAGATATTGCAAATTTAAGTTTTTCGTTTTAAAGTGAGTATTTCCTATCCCATGACCTACAGATTTATGCAATGAAGTTCTACCGGCTACGATGAGCTAATGAAAGGCTATAAAGGTTAATCCTTTTTCAGTTCTCTGTATTCTGACATTTTACCATTAGTAATTTCCTCAGATGACTAAGCTATTGGTTGGAGCAACCAACAGTGACCTTGAAATCTGGCCATTTTTCCTCTAAATCTGGCACCGTGGCATAGGTTTCCACACAGAAAGCCCACTTTCCCATTGAAGTGGAACTAGATAGGTTCACACAGAGATAGCCGTTGTGAGGCTTCACTCGTGATCCCCGCGTGGGCGTGATCATCTGGGGGGAAGACATGGATCAGGAGCGTGTGCTTTGCCTCTCCGTGGTCTTGTGTGAGAATTTTGAATGTGGCTGCTTGAGTGCGGGATGGGGTCACCCAGCCTAGACAGTCACATTCTCAGCAACAGGCCACAGGGAAGGGCATGACCCTCTTGGGTGTGTGTGCTGTGAAACAGAAGCCAGCTGTGTAATCATGATGGCCTAGTAAGCCACTAGAAGCTACTCTTTCCAACCTGAAAGTCAAGAATAAATAACACCCTGCGTGGTAGACAATGTATGGAGAGTTTCAGGCTCAAACCTACTTACAGGAAGTACTTAACAAACAGGACCACAGTGATCTCAGACATGCATGCGCTCATCAGACAGTTGCTGAGAGTGTTCAACGCGTTAGCCATTGGACAGACAAATGCTTCCTTCATTCACACACACACACAAGTAACCCTTTTTCACATAGGATAAAAATCACAGCGGGAAGAAAAGTTCCTGCTTGCTCATTCGCTCTCTCACAGAGGCGATCCCTGCGTAAGTCAAGAATGTTTTAACTGGATGTCCAAGCCAACGACGATTTGTCATTATCAAAGAAGAGGACGAGAGAAAACAAAGTGGTTTCATGAGGGAAGAACGGCTGTTTTTCTCCTGATTATGCTTGATTTTGCAGCTCACTGAGACAATTCAAAGATTAAAACGTTTCACCCTCAGAATTATTGTTTTATATTTTATTAACCACGGTGGCAAGGTTTTGGATAACTAGGACATTTACGAAAAGAGGGCCCTGTAGGAGAAAGCCTATCCCATGAAACTAAAGATAGCCATGGCTAATTTTAGTGACAAGACGAGCTGTTTTTCCATAAGGCTGCTGTTGGGCTTGGTAATCCAGCACTTGCTGGCCAGTGACAATACGGTCTCAGGTTGATGAGCGTGTTGGTCCTGGAAGCTTCCTCAGCTGGTGGCTACAGGATCATTCCACACCCCACGTCCTCTGCCGCCTGCACTGCTCATTTTGCCACTTCAGTTACTGGCTGCCAACGTCTCGGTCTTCCGTGATTCCTGGCCTTCTCTGCAGCGCCTGCCACTTTATATCCACCATGGCCTTTCCAGCCTTGAACACCCCGTCTTTCCCCAGTCTCAACTTTGCTATTTCCATTTGCGTTGAGTTTCCTATTTAGACTTTATCGTCCCTTCTTCAACCCGACCTGCAATTCAGTTCCTGTTCATCCTGGCTCAGCTTGTATATTGACCTTTAATTATTTTCTATTTGTAGTGAAAATAATAGAAAGTGGAGTCAGGGACCTAGATTCCTGTCCCGGTGTATCTGCTGTGTCACCAGCATCCGAGCCTTTTCCTCCTCTGTCCGTGGAGATGATTCTCTCTCCTTTAGATATGGAGGTTGAGGGTGTTCATTAAGAGGAAAGCACCGACCCCATTACTCACATATACTGGCTGGAATGTAAATGGGCACACGCAGTTTTTATTTGCTGCAAAGTTTTACACACTCCAGCAGCTAATAGTCACATCTTACTCTACTCACCCCGCGATAGGCCTAAGATAGCACCGGTTACCACCTTATACTGTGAATTTGTCTTTAGACACAAATTTCACATTCCTAAATACTAGCAGGGTGTTCTCCTGTGAACCTGCTGCTTGGCTTTCTTTAGGCCAATGGTGATTAGTATTCTGGAACATATTGGTGTGTCTGTATATGTACATTTGCATACACACATACATGTTTATTAGTACTGGATATACATGCACACACACACGTGTATGGATACTGTTTTCTGTGCTACTAAGTCAAGCACCACTAACACAGGTATACGGAAGTTAGGCTTGATTGCACCTTACTATTTTATATTATCATCAGATTCTTTAAAAGAAAACAGGGCTATGTGAAAATGGCTTTCAGGGCATTATGAATTGTGTAGAGATTCTAGAAAGTATCGTCACGATCAGAGTTGGAAATGTTTTAAAGAATAATCTTTAGTCCTGTTGGTGTCGTGTAGAGAAGCTACTCCCTGGAAAGTAGCTTCAGTTCATCTAAAGAGTGAATTTCTCCAGTTAAGGGGAAGTTCTCTGTAAAGAGGGCCTGCGTTGGTTGGCGAGGGAAGGAAGGAAGGAAGGAAGGAAGATCACCCCTGACATGAATAAGTTGAATACAGTTCTCTGCAGAGCTCAGAAGTTTATTTCGTGTCACCACGGTGGGCTCGTGTAGGCTTAACTCAACATTTCCATGTTACAGGCTATAATTAAGTCCTCTTTGAATGGTTTCACCTTCTGGGATGTTCAGTGAAGGGAAACTATTATTATTTTGCCAGTTCTTTGAAGGCTGTCTCATCAGTCTTGGTTTCTTGACTCCAAAATGGGAAAGGAACAAATCAAACATCAGTAGAACTCAGGCTGGTAGTTAAGAGAGGGCCGTGCACATTTCAACCCTAAGCCTTAGGGTGCAAGAAAGACTTTCTTTGTTCCTTCACTGACTCTGCCCAGCAACTGTACAGGAAAAAATAAGATCGGTGTAGGAAATCTTATTTCCTACACAAAGGAAGATCACGTGAGGCTTAATTTTTTCTAAGTAAATTCCACAGTTCCTCAGGTTCTAAAATTATATATCTTTTTTTTTTTTTTACTGTGGCTCACATATGTTTATGGGATATAGTTGCCCTGTTATATAAAACAAATATCTCTGGACCCAGCCATTAAACCCCTGGTTAGTAAGTACAGTTCTCTGTCATTTGTGGCATATGCCTCCGGTGTCAGCTGAAATGAACTTTGTTCAGCAAAATGGTCTGTAAATATTGGTTTGGGTTTGGCAACACGAGTGAACAAATCAGTATTTCTGCCTTATCCTGAGTTTATCCAAACAAACCCAACAGTTTTATATTTAAAAATCCAGGCGCTAACTGTTTCAGTCTCGAGTGTCTCCCCACCTGTCCCCGAGTATTAATCATCTGCAGAGCTTTTTGCTTTTAACACGGCCGCTCAGCACTCGGGGGACAAACCACCCTCTCTGTTGTCAACTGTGCTTGAAAATCTGCCGGGGTTATTTTACTTAGCCTGCGCAATTTTAACGTTCCCGAAAACAGAAATGTTAAACGAGGAGCCCTTGTTCGTGTGGGAAGAAAGGAGCTCACGAGGCCGTCACCGCAGCAGGCTGTCCCCTTGCCGTGTGAGCTAACCGAGAAAGGAAGCGTGGGAACATTCTCTCTGGCAGGATGGTTCAGGGCCTTGTTCCGTGAGCCGTCCACTCCTCCCTAGCTGTGGGCTCCGGTCGTCCCCAGGTTAGCTGGAAAGCCTGGTGTCTTTATTTTTAAACTGGCCGTCACTTCCATGCCCCTTGGGAAGAGAATGTGAAAAGGATCATTTGTTCTCGGGCCGAGTTTCAGAGTTTGGATGCCAAGATGTTCCTCGGGCTGCCTGGACTTTTCGAAATAAGTGGGAATACTAACTAGCCCTGAGGTCTACAATAACAACCTGAACGTTTGATGTGTTTAGTGGGGAAAAAAAAAAACCCCACAGGGGAATGTTATCTGTGGAAGGTTGAAAGGAAATCAGTTGAGTCCTGAGACTTCAAGCGGTGGAATGTGTATGTTTTAGGATTAAGTTGAACACTTCGGGTCAGGGCCTGGGGTCGGACAGAAAGACCAAACAGCAGGCACCCAGGGAGTGGCGAGAGCTTGCGGAGGGTGCTGGAATTTGCCACCCTTCCCACTGGGATGTGCATCAGGACGCGTGCACAGGCAGGGGCGAGCCTGCCACTTGCAGGGCTTGCCGGGTATTGCCGGGCTCTGTCTCCAGAGGACAGATTCCCACCAGGCTGGGCCAGAAAGGCCGGGCGTGCTCAGTGTTCACTAAGGGCTGGCATTTGGCCTTTGCATCACATTCAGCTGTCCGTCTGCGAACTGGGGCCATGCACCCCGGAGCTCACGGGAGAGCTTTCTGAGGCACGCCCCGGGTATGTCGCTTTATGGGAATTGGCTTCTAGGTCATCAGCTTCCTTATGTCCTCCTTCCTGCAGTTACGTGACCAGCCTTAGAAGGCTCCTCTGGCCAGGCTTTAAGCCAGCTCTCCTTCCCTTCCTAATTGCCCTTTTGCTGCCTTACAAAAGAAAAACACGCCCTTTGCCATACCCGCAATCTTACGATGATCCATTATGCCAGGGTGTATGGGGGGTAACGTGGTTTTACATTTTATTCCAGAGGTACGTGTGCAAAAACACTGGAAGGCTTCCGATCAGATTAAACTTCCTTGAGCAATTTACATCACAACTGTCCTTAGAAATATAATGCAAGCCCCAAGTGAGGACCACATTTGTAATTTTAAATTTTCTAGTGGCTCCATTAAAAAAAGGAAAAAGAAATGGGTGGATTAATTTTAATACTTTTTATTTAACCCAGTATATCCAAAATTTTACCATTTCAACACGTAATCAGTATAAAAAGCTACTAATGAGGTGTTTTGCATGCTTTTTCTGTACTAAGTCTTTAAACTTTGATTTATATTTTACTCGTATAGCACATCTCAGTTCCGACTGGACATGTCCCAAGTGCTTGCATAGCCACATGGAACTAGTGACTGCTATGGTGGGGACAGCACAGTTTTAAGTGATAGAAAGCACACTCTTTAAGCTGTATTTGGGAACCAAGAAGTACTTAGACTGGTTCATGTTCGAATTATGGGGATTGAGAGCGCTGATTAAGAACACGAACAGACTGAATCCCGGCCCCACCATGTATCAGCTGGGAGACTTTGGACAAGCTATTCAACCTCTCTCTGCGTCAAAAAATGAGAATAGTAATAGTGCCTTTCTCATAATGATTGTTTTGAGGTTTGAAAAAGCTAATCTATATCAAGCACTTAGAAGAGTGTCTGGCATTTGGTATTTAAGTTTTACTATTATTATTATTTCTGGTAAAACCCACCAAGGTGTAGATTGCTTGAGCCCAGGAGTTAGAGGTTGCAATGAGCTATGATCAGGCCAGTGCACTCCAGCCTGGACGACAGAGCAAGACCTTGTCTTTAAAAACAAAAAAACCCCACCAAGGTAGCCACTGTGTGGTGGCAAAAACTCTATAGTTTTGTCAGAAGACCTGTATTTGAGGTCTTCTTCCGCTAGTGATCACTTTGTGTTTTAACTTTTCTGAGCTTCAGATTTCACAAGTTTACATGAGTCAAACACCTCCTTTCTCCCGGGACACGGGGCTGTGTGACCAGATGATAAAAATGTGCATCGTACTTGCCGCTCTGGGGAATCTTCATTATGCCAGCATGATGCTTTTAGGTAGTATATCTCATCTGCCGACTAGCGGTGGTCTGGGAAAGGGGCTTTGTTTTCAGGAGGCATTGGGGACGTGAGGGTGCAGAGCGGGGTGGCTAGCGGAGCAGAGAGGACAGTCACTAATGAAGGACCATGAGGGGAGCTTGCGAAGACGTCTGAGGAAGGAGGCTGCTCCTGTGTCGCCGGAGGCCTGCGGTCCTGGGAGGGCACAGGCGGGCAGTCGGGAAGAGCAGGGCAGGGAGGACAGACTGGAGAGGGCGGGCCCTGCAGAGTGTGAATGCTGCCACTTCCAAATATCATGCAAATACTTGGGGTAAACCCTAATGCGGAACCGTCCAGACAGGGCGGTCGTGATGAGATGACGGGGTACTATGCATTTAACTTTCCTCCTTGTCTTTTCATGGCTTGACAGCTCATTTCCTTTTATGGCTGGATATTTCATTGTCTGGATGTGTTACATGATTTTTTAATCTTTATATGTGTAAATATTTCATAACTTTTAATGACTCAAACGATAAGCTTGGAAACAGCCCACTGCTGAGTACCCGGGGCCACAGAGCTGACTAATAGAGCTGTGGATTCTGTGAATTTTCCCTGGGCTTCATCTAAGCACCCTTTCCTTTGCTGTTCTGCATGTGCTTTACCAGGTACTGATCATGTTGTCCTGCCTGTGATGCTGGGCCTGGGGTGGGGTGGGGGCGATACCGTGACTTCAAACAGAAGGACAGTGCTCTGAGCCAGAGCCATGCCAGAGGGACTTGAGTTCCCCAGCTGCTTATTAGGTCCTCGGAGCTGTGTCTCCAGCTCAGGGCAGGCTTTCGGATGGAAGATTTTGGAATCTTGCCTAAACACATTCATAAGATGATTTTCTTAAGTGGGGCTTTTTCTGGGAATCTCAGTGGTTACTTCCTTCATCATTGCTGTTATGTATGACTCAAAATTTAACTACTTGTGCTTTTTTGCATAGCTGTTGTGTTGCAGAAAATCAGAGTGAATCCTCTGTTATCTGGCATATTTGGGGGCAGGTCATCTGATAAATATTTTTGTAAATGGTTGCCATGTACTCCACGATACACAGTGCTTTCAGAGAGTTAACAAGTCGAGTCTAGGAATGTAGAGTTGGAAGGCTATAATTTAGTCCACCTTCCTTCTTTTAAAAATGAAGAAATTGAGGCTTAAAGAGTTGAGTAACATGTGCAAAATTACACAGCTAATTACTGATGGAGCTGGGAGTAGGAAATAGAGCGCCCCACTCTCTGCGTGTTTACTGCATCACAGAGTACAACAAAATAAACTGAAAAAAACCCCTATAGATTATTGTTTAATTTTCATTGGTTGATTGATAGGACTCCCCAATAGGGCTTTATAGGTATAAAACCCATAAACTTTAGAATGCAATATTTGCGATACGTAGTCAGAACAGCAGCTCTAAAGCTTTTTCATACTTTAGTTAAATAAAATATGTAGTCAGAAGAGTAGGTCTAAAGCTTTTTCATATTTTAGTTAAATAAAAGACAAGCTCTTGGGATGAAAGTTACTGGTTGATAATTTTTTTTTTTTTTAATATGAAAGGCGAGGGGTGGAGAGTGAGGTTCAATTTCCTTTCCTTTTTTTTTTTTTTCGAGACAGAGGCTCACCCTGTCGCCCTAGGTAGAGTGCAGTGGCATCATCACAGCTCACTGTAACCTCAAACTCCTGGGCTCAAGGGATCCTCTTGTCTCAGCGTCCTGAGTAGCTGGGTCTACAGGCACATGCCAGAACACCCAGCTATGGTGGATAATATTATAGAAGCATTTACACACCTGCCTGAGTTATGTAAATATACATATCATTGGGTTTCTAGGTTTTCTTCATTTTCAATCAATGGGAAACCCCCTCACCTGATGCTCTAGAATTGGATCAGAGGTGTAGATCTCATTTTAAAGTTTACAAACTTTACTCCCATTGGGTGGGGGTAATTGGCAAGAGGAGTTTGATCATTTCCCTTAAGACTTTCAGGACAGTTCTGTCTTGTGTTTTTACAGCAGTCCTAATCTGAAGCAGTTGGGTGATGGAGAGTTCTGAGTAAGTGCTAGAATTTGTTTTATAATTTTTCTTCCATAGCACTCTTTACCCAAACGCTCCTTAATATCTTTACTGGAAAGGTAAATAGATGTTTTCTGCCAGAACTTTACTGTGATAACATTCAATGATTTTCATTAATCTTAGGATTTAAACTTTACAGATATAATACGTGAAGACAGATGCAGAGTCCCCCATGACCAAAGCAGCTAGAAAAGCCTTACTTGAAAGGGTTCAATAGAATCAAGTTTAGAAAACTTGGGTATTTATTTTGACTTAATTCTTCCAGAAAACATCTACTCTAACAAAGGAATCATTAACACACTAAATGTAAAATATTATCATATGTAAAATGAGAGAGTGCCTTAATTTCACTTTTATAACATGATTTATCTTGCAGTATGTGAACTTAAATCTCCCTCCATGAGTGATTTCCTGTGGGGACTGGAGAACTCTGGCTGGTTAAGGCACATTAAGGCCATCATGGATGCAGGAATCTTCATTGCAAAGGTATGAACTGCAGAGGGAAATAAATTCAGGGGCAGACCAGCAAGCCACTCCGATTTCAAATTGGGCATCTTGTTCCTCCTATCGGTTCCCTTGTACTAAGCTGCGCTGCACTGAATGGGTAGCTGGCTTTGCAGACCTGTGTATAGTTTGCCCTCTGAAGATGTGATTCTGTGAAAGTACAGTGCTCCGTTGATACTATGTCAGTACAGTGGTCAAATGGTCAAATATTTCCAGAATATTCTCTCATCCATTAGGCTTAATCCTGGATGGAGGAAAGGATTTTCTGTAGGAGAGTACAACCAAATGTGAGTTACTTCAGTGACAGGGGCTTGAGGCTTACATCCAATAGGTTCTTCTTTTTAGTCACGGCACATGCAGAAGTCATGTTCCTGTAGCTGGTAGGTAGATTCCATTCTGCCACAGGAAAAATCTTGCTGCAACTTTCATACAAGCTGTTTTCGAATCCATTGTCTATTGTGTTGTTCAGTTTTTTAAAAAAATAAATTCCTCTCAGATTTATACCTAAAGAGAACCACATCTTGTCTTGATGACATGGTATGTTCCCCTCCATTAGGCAATCATTCATTCAACAAATATTTATTTAGTGCCAGGTGCTGTTCTGGGTGCTGTGGATGCAATGCTGAATAAGCCAGGTCAGATCTCTTCCCTCTCAGAACTTACATTCCAGTGTGGGAGACAGAAAGTTAATGAGTAAAAATAGAACTTGAGGTAGTGATAAATGCTATGGTGAAGTCTCTGCCACGTTTCCCCATTTATGTTGCCTGCCAAGATATTCTGCTAAAAACTGTGTGCATCTGCAATAGCAAATAGAAATTCTTTTCTTAGTAGAGATTTTTCTGGTATAATTTTGGCCTTTGTTTTCTCCTCCTTCCCCCACCCTGGGTCCATTACTCAGCACTTATCCTTTTATCTGTAACGTCCTCATTTTATAATGTATAGTTTTTTGTGCCTTTTCCTTTTTGGAAATGGCTGGGGCCAGGAGCAACTGCAGAATTTCAGTAAGGCTTAATCTGGAAACCTGCAGAGGAGGAAAGAGGGTTGAAGGTGGGCTGGGGATATGTCATGAGAATACATTTGCACAGGAAGCATACTCTTATTTATTTAGTACATATACTTATTGGAGGCGACTTAAGCCGTGGCTTCTGGATCCAGTGGGCGGGGAAGAGAGCTTCAGCTACTATCACGAAGCCACTGCTCGGCTGTGCCCCCTAACTAGGTGGGACACAAACAGTAAATCGATGAATGGATTTTTTGTTTTGTTTTGCCTATTTTGTTCTGTAACTATATAACCAAACCTAGTTCCGATGAGGTTTTTCCTGTTTCTCGCCATTCTTTGTGAATCTTTGCCGATCCTGTGTTTTTAGGCAGTGTCAGAGGAAGGGGCAAGCGTGCTGGTTCACTGTTCTGATGGCTGGGACAGGACGGCTCAGGTGTGCTCCGTGGCGAGCCTCCTGCTGGATCCACACTACCGGACCCTGAGGGGCTTCATGGTGAGTGTGGCCGCTGGCTGTGTCATCCCCAGCGGCAGTGCCTTGACAGGAAGGGACCTCTGTTTTCACAGCTATTGGCAACTTCTTTTTTCTCGTCAGCATTTATTTTTCTTTTCATAGCTCAGCAAGGTTAAATAAAGGGGAAAAAGTCAAATAGGCTTGGAAATAAAAAGGCGAATTTCTGGGATACTGAAACCATTTCAAGTCAATGCTGTTGAATGTGAATTTTGGGGCAAATATACAATACATCCAGTAGTTTGTAAAACAGTGAGTTTTATACATTATTTGCTAATAAGTATTTTAAGTTTGAGGTAACACAAATATATGTAACAAAACACTTTTCAGGAAAAATATTTGGAGAAAAAAATTTCTGTGTTGTGTATGCAAAAAGTCCTTGGGAGGAAAAACTCTTTTCAATTCCAGGTTTTATTTTTTAAGTAGTCCTTTGCAACTCTGGATGAGAATACTGAAAATTTCCCAGTGTTTTCTGGTTCTTTGCTGAAATTCTGAGTATATCCTCTCCTAGAAATTGAACCTTTTGGGTGTGTGTCAAAATGTGACATGTCGCTTCCAACTACAGAATACTTGCGTAGTTGCCTGGGATGGTGAACCTGGCTAAGCTTGGTATAATCTCTTTAAAAACGAATCAGCCTCTTAACCATGATTTGATAGAAAGTGCTTCAGTGAATCCCGACTCCATGCTCGGGGTAGATACTGACAAAGAGCCCTAAGGGAACACCTTTACTGCTGGATCTCCTTTAATGTCAACTGACACCCTGGGAACAAGAGAGAAAGGCAGGCTTCCTCTCTTGGGCATTTCCCACTCTTTTTTGGGAGTGTCTGGGAACTTCCGAATACCTGTGATAGCACTGAGACTTCAGAGTGATATTCCTGCTTCAGTCCCCTCCAGGTCTGAGGTCAGGAGGCTGGGATTCCTTCACTTACATTTGGAGAGTGGAGGGGTTCCCGGGTTCATGCTGCCACGAGGCCCCTCTCCTGTACACATCCTTCTCTGCCATGACTCATTCTAATTGTGCCCCATTAAAACCATTACACTTAGAACCCAAAGAAAATGCCTTTTGAGTCGTCAAGGGCAGACTTCAACCAGTTGATCTTGTTTTTAGGGGAAACCTCTGGCCACTTTAGAGCATTGGTGATATTGGCAGGACTATTCCATATTATTCAATTGAACATTTAAAAAAAATCTAGACTGTTCCAAACTATACTTTCATGTTAACCCCAATTCCAGGGCTGAAACTTCTAATATGCTCCTAAACCCCATCATTTTAGAATTCTTCTAATGTGTAGGAACGATCACTGGAAAACATTCCTAATTGTTTTTTGTAAAAAGGTTGGTATCTTACATTATACTGAGATACAGCATCACACATTGGCCAAGAGATGGGGTTTGGGTTATGAAGCGGCGTCCACCGCTTCCGAGGAGTGTGATCTTAGGTGAATATTTAACCTCTCTGCGCTTCCGTCTCCCGTTCCGTAAAATGAGAGCGATAGTACCCATCCCACAATCACAAGAGATCACACAGAAAGCAAGATCAACAGTGCCTGGCACATAGGAAGCCCTCAGTGTGTGGTGGTACGTTCTCACACATCCATTCCCGTGTATTTTTCCTACGGATGAACTTCAGCCCTGCCCCTGCCCTTCCCATTTGTACCCCTACATTGGTGGATAACGCACGCTCATTCATTTACAGGTTACCTGCGGATAGTGACTTCAGCTGCGAGTACCTCTGAATTCTTCCACATTATTGGTAGTGGTCTCTTATTTTTCCTCGTTTGCTTCTCTCCATGATATTTATATTCTTTCTTGTGTAGGTATTAATTGAAAAGGATTGGATTTCCTTTGGTCATAAGTTTAATCACAGGTAAGTAATATTTAAAAATCTGTTGATTTGAATGTTTAGAATAACAGCACTGTTTCTGAAATTTTCAATTGAATGTCTAGGGGTAAATAATGTTTTTGAAAGGTTTCTTTGTTGTATCTTATTTGGAAAGTTCAAATTTTGTTGTGTAAGTTGTATCACAGATAAATGAAGTTCTAGCTGATTACTCTTGGTAATAGTTGTGTAGAACTGTTAAATCGACACAGAGAATGCTTATTAATTAACCTAGAAAGGATCGGCCTTCTCTTCCTTCTACCTATACCTTTGATTTACTAAACTATTCCATTTTGGAAGTACAAACATTTTAGGCTGCAAATTGTAAAATGCCTGTGGGACAGTTTCTCTTTGATCTTTCACAGTGCGAATCAAATTGGGCTGGTCCTAAGGCATTCCTGTCAGAGTGAAGTTTGTCCCATACGTCTCTGGAGAGCTAATATAGGACAGTGGCTCAGGCTTTGGAGCCAGACACATCCATCTCCAAATCCAGGCTGTGGCATTTACTGTCTGGCCTTGGGCATCTGTCCTCTCTGACCCCTGGTCTCCCATCTGTGGAATGTGGATGCCCTCCTTCCATAGGGTTGTAGTAAGAATTTTACAAAAGTATAACTAGGTTAGCTCCATGACTGGCCCATGTGGTAGGCCCTCAATAACTAGAAGCTATTGTTTTTGGAGCAGTAGCCTCCTTTTGTTAAAATAATTTGTTAATAATGCCTGTCTTATGTTCTGGTGTTTTATAATCTCTGAATCTTAAATGTTGTAGCTGTACTTAGTCTAGTCTTTTGGTGCTAAAATTTAAATTTGGGCAGCATGTTATTAATAATTTGATTGGATAGTCTGATATATATTTTTAAATGTTTCAATGTGTTTTCCTAAAATAAATTCTAAGTTCATGCAGCTGCCCATATGTATTTTGGTAGTTTTTGCATTTAGCATTAATTGACCATTGATTCTATAGTTTTCTGGAATTCCGTTTTTATAATTCTATTTTTATAATTTTTCTAGGAAAACACAATTCCATTTTACAAATGAGAAAAATTAAAGCCCCCAAACAGTGAAGTCTTAATTGTTCTTAAAAATAACATTTTTTCAGTTTTGGGGTTCTACTATCTGCTAGGCAGTTAGGATCTCTGAGATAGAAGAGAGACAACAGAAAGAATATGGCAATGACTGAAGGTCAGTTGGATAATTGTTTGTCTGGTAAGGAAAATATATATCGGGCAACCCTTTCTAAAGCTATCAAAGGTGAGTGGAACTGACACTTTTGAGAAGTTTCCAGACACTTTCTAATGTTTCTACTCTTGAGAAACTCTTAAACTGATCACTGCTCATTTCTCTTCCTCAAGTTGACTATCCATTGCTAAGATGAGGTTCTAGTCTTTGCCGGCACCAAAGCACCCTTTTGGAGTCTTTCTAAAAATCACAAAATAGAGCTAGGCTTCCTTCATTTCAAAATCAAGACAAATGTGAGGGAGAAGATCCTGATGTATTCTTGAAAAAGAAAGATACAGGAGACATAAAGGTATATGTGGAATATGTGGTCACGTGGAAATAAAATTATGTGACAAGTTTTAACTGTGCTCGAGTGATGGGAATATCCCTTGAAACTTGAGAAACCACTGTTTTTTCAAGTTGTCTTTCTTCCGCATGCCTTCCCAACAAACAGTGCAAAAGGGAAAAACTGTAAAATTGTTTACACATTTCTTCTCACCCTGTCATTAGTCGCTAATTAAAGTAGAAGATGTATTTCAGAAGCTCTGATGCACTTTTAAACTTGGAAAATTTCCTTGAATTTTATCTCTAGCACCAACATTTTCTATTGTAACTATAATATGAACATGTCCCTTCTGGCCAGACCTTCACTACAGAGTTTCTCTGGAAATTTTGAATTTCAAAAGTTATTTTTCAACTTCTTCATTCCAAGTTTTTAAGATAAGATTTATTTAGGAACTATGGTTGCTTTTATGAATTTTTTTAATATATATTAATATATTTTTATATATTATAGCTAATATATAAAAAACCAACTTGCCTTAAAAAGTCTGTAATACTTTGTTTTATAGATATGGCAATCTAGATGGTGATCCAAAAGAAATCTCTCCAGTTATTGACCAATTCATTGAGTGCGTCTGGCAGTTAATGGAACAATTTCCCTGTGCCTTTGAGTTCAATGAGAGGTTTTTGATTCACATTCAACATCACATTTATTCCTGCCAGTTTGGAAACTTCCTATGTAACAGCCAAAAGGAGAGACGAGAACTCAAGTAAGTGTTTTAGTGTTTAATTTTTATCTAAAGATTTTGGTGATTGAGAATTTCAGGTGGCCTTTCATAATTTGAAGACTGTTTCATTTAGTCACATATCTATACTGACAGATTCAAGTTCTTTTACTGACATCATTCCATAAATGATTTAAATATCATCAACTGACAAATATGTACAGGTTCATTTCTCCCCCAGTTTCTGCTTAATATTTACAGACAGGTTGATAGACTTGACACACTAATATTTAAAAAAAAACAAAAAACTTTCTGGAGTCAAAGTTTTTGCATTTAAAAGGAAAATGTTAGACATCTTTGGTAGATATAATGTAATAATAAGAATTGCAAATATAACTGGGAAAGCAAATGTGAAACTGAAGCTACCATTTATTCAGATTAAAATATATTGCTTTATCCAGGGGTAAAAGTGAATAAAATGTGGACTTTATAATAAATTATAGTCAAAAACTTAACAATAAACAAAGTAATTTAGGAAGTACAAATGAGAGAACATTTTTAACACTGTCATACAATAAAATGATTATAACTAGTGTGTACAACATCAGATTTAATTTTGGGAATGATCAGTTCAAATAAAACAGACTCCAGTGGTTTTATACTGTCTTTGAGTTGAACACAAAGCAAATTAGTTTTTCTAGTGGATACTAATTTGTTTTCTCCAAGGAACTTTAAGTGCAGTTCCTGATAAATGGAGATGATTTAAAAGTAGCAGAGTGCATCCTTCAGGCTCACTTGTTTTCCTAGGTAGTTTTGTGGTTTGTTGCACGTGACCAGCCAATTCTATAGAATCTGCTTGGGTTTAAATCTGGGCTTTTCCACTCACTATGGGATTTTGGAAACTACTTAATCCCTCTATTCCTGTTTCCTCTGCGAAATTGACATATCTCATAGGAATTCAGTGAGGATTAAATGAGTGAAAACGTGAAACATTTAGTGCCTGGCAAATTATAAATGTTCAGTAACTATTTGGGGAAACTGCCTGCCCCCTAAAAGTTACAGGGCACTTTTTCCACTCAGAGAAATTACACATGTTGTCAAGGCCAGTGCAGATAGTAAAGAAGTTGAGATTATTACAATGTTCTTCCAACTATACCATGAAGCCACAAAGACTGTCAATTTCTCTGCTACAGAACAGGGATACTTCATATTCAGATGATTATTAGTTCCTTTCCAGCTTTAATATTACACATCTATGTGTAAGAACCAAAATAGGTCATTTTCAGACTTATTTTCTTTATAAAACAGAATTCAAGAAAGAACATACTCATTATGGGCTCATCTGTGGAAGAATCGGGCTGACTACTTGAATCCTCTGTTTAGAGCTGATCACAGCCAGACCCAGGGAAGCCTTCATCTTCCCACAACACCGTGCAACTTCATGTACAAGTACGTAAACCTCTCGGAACTTTCTGCGGTATGAACTTGGATTCTGGTACTGTTTAACAGTCAGAGGCCAAAGTGTATGAAACACTGATCTTTGAGGCTTTTTTTTGACACAGAGGCTTTCACAGCACAGAAGTATTTGATGTGGTATTTTTGCTAGTGTCTCCTCTCCCTCTTCATTCCCCCTAATGTGGAATTCTCTTCAGAAGTTGATGTTGTATAATGATATCTTCAAAATGCAAGTTCCAATTTGTTTTTTAAAAGCAAAAGAAAAAGAATAAACCAAATGCCTTATAAGTCAAATGTGGAATCACAAGTTTCAATAGCGAGCATGACATAGCCTTATCTTTTTGTCTCTGCTGAATTGAGTCCTGGTGGAAATACTTCCCTTATGAAAATAAATTATTTTAAGATTGTATGTATTGAGATTTGAGAGCAGTGTAGCATGCTACAGGTTCTGCTAGGTATGAACTAGATATGTACTAATATATTTTATCCTCTGGCTTCCTCCTATGCTTGTATGGTAAGAAACATAACTCAGAGGTAAACAAAAAGACTCACACAGAATAAACTGAGAAACTAAATTCCTTCTCCCTACTCACTCCTGACACACACTTAATGGCATTTCTTCCCCATAGACTTCATTCCTCAAGATGTTTTTGTTCTTAATTGTTTCAATCTAATTATTTCCCCAGAACTCTATAGAACAATATTAATCCTATCATACTAAAAAAAATGCCTCTATGGTTTGTGTAAAACATTGGTTTTAAGAGCTGTTGAAACATAATCAGTTGTATTGTGACTAATTTATCATTAATAGCTAGTCAACAAATATTGTAGATCAAGCACTGTTCTAGGCATTATGGATAAAATAAGGAATGATACCATGTCCCTGCCCTCAAAATATTTATACTTTTCTAAATAAAAGAGTGGGTCTAAGGATAACTATATGATAACACCATTTATTCTCATTTGCATTCCAGTATGCTTTATTGCATAGGATTTATTATAAATGCAAATGTTAATTTTTGGTGGTTATGATAAAACAAAAGCTAAAAACTGCAAGTTTAAACGACTTCTTTTGCAGCTGGAGGAGTCTAAATATGCAATCATTGATTTTCAAAGTTCAAAACTAAGAGCCATTTTCTTCATACAAACAAAAAGAAAATGGTAACAGGCACTTCAATCTTAGAAAAATATATTACATGTCTGTAATTCAGTATTCATGAACTTATTCTCTCCAAAAGATGGTGACTCAAGACAAAGAAAACATCAGCATGAAATTATTACCTTAAGTAGTGGCTTTTTCAAGCCTGTAATTTGCATTTGGTTACGACTTTGATATTAAAGAAACCTGAGAAGACCTGAGGATGTGAGTTTTCATTCTGTGCTATGGTGGTATAAAGCTCTGCCCTCCTTTCCAGGTTTTGGAGTGGCATGTATAACCGCTTTGAGAAGGGGATGCAGCCCCGCCAGTCAGTTACAGATTACCTCATGGCAGTGAAGGAGGAAACGCAGCAGCTGGAGGAGGAGCTGGAGGCCCTGGAAGAAGTAAGACACTCTTGCTATGTTGGTCTGTTTTCTGTGTTTATTTCTTGAAGAGCAGTGCTCCACGAAAGCCTCTCAAGACTTGGTAGGTAAAATGTGGCAATATAACCATTTTGTATTTCTAGCCAGTGGAAAACCTAAAATACAACCCATCCAGGTGAGCACCCAGGTAACTGAAGCCCAAACCTAGGCATTGAATACATTTCAGGCATCTGGCCTGTGGCTTGCTGCCAGTTTGCTGAACTAGTTGGCAGCTTCTACTACAGGTCAATGTTTTTTGTTACTATTATTTGAGAGCACTAAAATTAATTCTTTCTGGAAAATGTAAGGAAAAATCTGAAATAAAATCAGATACATGTACTTATATAAAAGTACAGAAGTAGATTTTTTACTACAACAATATCAGTTTATAAATGGTAACCAACAGGTGAGATTTACTAAAAAGTCTATTTTTTTTTGGCTTCTGTAACTTTCCCCTACTTGAACAGAGAGGTTATAATATACTTAAATGCTTTTCCTGATTGGATATTTTGTTTCCAGTGATACCACACTAGGTTAGGTGAGCACCAAACCCACTTGGATTCTTTGCTTCATTTTGCTCATTTATCTTCTTAAAACTTCATAACATCATCACATCCTTCACTTGCTCAAGAATTGTCTGGAACCTGAATTCTGAACTGAGGGCTTTTTTTTTTTTTTTTTTTTTTAAGATCATATATAGTATAGGAAAAAAATATTAGGATGAAGTCTGGGAAACTGTCAGTAGTTAACGTACTTTATTATACCTCATAAAGCAATGTGACTAGAAGAGAACGTTTAGTTTCCTACTTTCAGATTAGAGACTGTCTAAATAAAGGTTGGCAAAAATCACCAGCTAAATTCTAAGTCTACTCCTTTGCCCAGTGGACAGTCACCTGCAGGTCACCACTGAAAATGACGGCCGGGGGGAAATGGTGCTTTGTGGTTTAAGGCCCCCAACAATAGAGATGGTCATTTAGAGATAGCTGGTAAGATTGACTCCTCTTTCCCCCATACTATTCTAGGAAACATCACCTTTCAAGATATAAATATCATGGATGATCTTAAGTCTAGAGTTGCAAACTCAAGTGCATACGGAGGCCAGACAGATAAAACAGATTCACAAAGTTAAACTATTGGTTTTGAGAACTTTTGAACCTAAGCATAAATCTTACTCTAGTATAAATCTGCCATGTTCCAACAAAACATCTTTGGACCTATGTGGAGAGACCTATATGGACCTGTTTCTGCATGAAAATCACCAACTTACCAAAAAAATCCTAATGCCTGGGGGCTAAGCCTAGAGATTCTGTTGGAGAATCTTTAGAGTGCCACAGATGATTGTGAATTGCCACTAGGACTCAGAGACTTTGAATTAAAGAACATATGCAGCAAACTGGAATGAGACACAGGTTAGGTTTTTAGAATTCTGGAGCCATGGTAGAAGCTTGACCTTTTGCTGTTCAAAGTCCCCTCATGTCATATTGGGCTAGTTTTATTTATTCTTTCTAAACACATCAAAACTTCATGAAAATCTTAGGTTTCTACTAGTCTATTCCAGCATTCTTCTTGTTAAAATAATAATTGTTAAAATAATCTTGTTAAAATAATTTTTAAAAATTATTTAGAGTTCTAAAAGTACCTTAATTTAAAAAACTTTGTTAAAAGGAAATGAAAGCCGAAGTCAAAATTCCTTCACCTAATATTTCAGATTTTCCCATAAGCCAGTCTAATCCACCTTTTCAACTTTCCACTATTCCCCTCGCTAAAATTTAAATGTTTCTGCTTCTGGGACACAATTTACACCTTTCCTACCTTTGTGTTTTTCCTTTCACTGTCCCCGCTGCCAGGAATGCTTTCTCACCATCACCAGAATGTCCAAGTTTAATTCTTTCACAGTCCTGTGCTTTCTTCCCTGAAGCTTACTCTGCTCTCTTCCTTCTAACCACACCACCCTTTCCTTCTTAAATAACATTTGCCTCCTCCAAATTCCTACATTACACAAACTCTGCCTCTCTTTGCTCTGACATTTCAAGTTCTTCATGGCTGGCTCTGTAATTATCTCAGATCCTCACATTACCCAGCACAGTGTTTCTGCACATAATCTGAATGCTTTTTTGAATGAGTACATAATAACTCGATCTTGTAACACCTCCTCCGCTGACATCAGAGGATGAAATCAGGTAAAATCTATTTTCAATAACCCAAATGTCTATGACCCAACAAATGGAGAAATAACATATGATACCTATGTAATGGAATACTATTTAGGCATAAAAAAGAATGAAGTACTGATACACGCTATATATATAGCATGGATCAACCTTGAAAGCATAAGCTAAGTGAAAGAAAGCAGACACAAAAGGCCACATACTGTGTGCTTCCATTTATATGAAATGTCCAGACTATGCAAATCCATGAACATAGAAAATCAATTAGTGGGAATGACTGCTAATGAGTATAAGGGGTTTTTCTTGTGGGGGGGGGGAGGAGAAAATATCTTAGAATTAGTAGTGATGGTTGCACAACCTTTGAATATACTAAAAATGACTGAATTATATACTTTAAAATTTTAAGGTAAATGAATTATATCTCAGCTTAAAAGTTAGATGATAAACAGCTCATCCCTGATTTTTAACAAATGTATTTTAAGTTCATGGGATGAGAATCATTATATAAACCATATGGGTGTAGAAAGGAGGGAGACTACATTTATAGAAAATCTCTGTCAAGGCGGGTATTACCATCCTTACATTAAAGATGAAGAAAGCAAGCCTCACAGATTTTGTCTAAAGTCATAAAGTGGTTTGAACCCACATCCATCTGACTCCCATGTTCTTAACATTATACCCAGCTGGGAGGTAATGAATATTTGAGGCATGCATATATATAAAAGGAGATAAATCATTTATGATTTTCCCCTAAAATTGTTATTTCTTTCTTAGAGGCTGGAAAAAATTCAGAAAGTCCAGTTAGATGACACTAAAGTGAAGAGTAAGCAAAGTGAACCCAGCAGACACTCAGGGTTTTCTACCTCAGACAACAGCACAGCCAACACTCCCCAGGATTACAGCGGGAACATGAAGTCATTTCCGTCCAGGAGCCCTTCACAAGGTGACGAGGATTCCGCTCTGATTCTAACCCAAGACAATCTGAAAAGCTCAGATCCAGATCTGTCAGCCAACAGTGACCAAGAGTCCGGGGTGGAGGATTTGAGCTGTCGGTCTCCAAGTGGTGGTGAGCATGCGCCGAGTGAGGACAGTGGCAAGGACCGGGATTCCGACGAAGCTGTGTTTCTCACTGCTTGAAGTTTCCCTTTGGAGTTCCAAAGTAAAGGACATGCAAGAAACACTTCCAAAAATAAGGGAACAGTGCAATTTAAAATTAAAAAAACAAAATACAAAAACACCTCGAGAAATGGCACATGTCATTGAGAATTATAAAATGCAGCTATGAAAAGGGAAAAATGTCTTAGTTTCTTTACTGAAGGACAGGAAGTAGCCATTTCTTTTATCAAATATAAGGAAAATTACTCACCATTTTGAAACTCATTCTCGACTGTGAGAATTGTAGCCACTGCAGAGCAATTACTTCTGCTGTTCCCCCAAGTTCTCAATATAAACCCTCCTTATCGCAGCATGCATCCACTCAAAAAGCCCCAACCCCTTTCCCTCACACCTGTTATCTTAAATCTGTCCTCTTATTTTACTAAGCACTTTACATTACCTTTCTTTCTGACTCTGTTATCAATATTTCCAAAAACAGGGCGCATTGTTGAGATGCTTTTTTTTGAGTTAACAGATACATTCCTCAGGAGCTTCGACAAACTTTGTAATTGTTTATGTGAAGCTTATCTTTTAGGAATAATAATCACGTTAACTTTTCCTTATATATATTTTGAATTATAATAATTTTGTTGCCTTTCTCAGGAATCTCTTCTGTTTCTTCTCCTCATTTAAAAAACACTAAAACTCACTTTTTGTCTAACACTGGTCTAATACCTAACATGGTAGCCACAACATTCATTCTCTGGGTTTTACACATTAATTCAAATCATATTAGCTTTCTTGATAACAACCTCTTTATTACTGTTCCAGAGACTATACTACCAATAGTGTGGGCCAACCACCAGACAAAGCCTGAAGTATAACACTGTAAAGTTAGTAGGGAAAATGCCAGTTAAGAACTAGAGAATTTGGTTGTTATGTCTATTCAATGAGGGGAATGAGTTTTGTCACCTATCATTTTAGAAATTACGTAACTGGTTAATATGGTTTAATTGGCATTAGTAACACGGATGACCACTGAATGCTCAAAGTTAGTTCTGAAAAGAGTTTTTGTAAAGATGTACATGTGAGGCAGAATCATTCTCCTATGTTATGATAAAAAAAAAAATGGGACTTTACTGGGTGATGTAAACTTTTGATCTGAAGAAACTTAGTGGAGAAAAGCTGCCATGATTAGAGATAAATAATAATCACACTGTATGGTTTTTAAATATTAGTACATTCTAGAATGTAAAGGGATTAATTTAAACTTAACTTTTACAATTTACATCAATATTTTGAATATGTGAAATTTTTTATAGGAGAATGTACCAAATTTTGCTGAAATAAGAACAAAGGAAAGGGCAAGAAAGTGACAGTGCCGAAATCTCTAGTATGAAAGATTTGGAGGGAGTGCAGCAATATACATAAATGAAATAATATAGTGTAATTGTGTTCATCATATTTAAAAATAGAATAACTATAATATATAAGAAACCTGTAATATAAAAGTACTCTGTTAATGTAAAAAACAAAGCAAGTGTAATTCTTTTAGAATATACAATTTGAGCATTCTCTGTTGAACTGTTCCCAAATGAAGTACAAGGACTGTTTATTCATTTTCTGCAGTACACTGTATGTAATCGGGACGACCTTGCTAATGATAAAAACTTAGGATATAGTGGTAATGGCTTCCACATTATTATAACATAACTCACTTCAAGCCATTCTCGTAGTTATCCACTCTTAGAAACTTTGTTGCCTGATATTGAGGATGCGACCTTAATTTCTTCCATTTGGCAGTGTATGTCTACAAAAAGAATAATAAATCTTTTTTTTAAAAAATGACAAAGGATCTATACCACATAGGACTATGCATTTATTTTGAAAAGTAGTATAAATATTTGATATTTTAAAATTTAATTTTTTAACGTGATATCTTCTACATCACAGCCATAAACTTTTTTTATTCCCTTTAACCTTTTTATGAGACATTATAATTTAAGTACATGTTCATTTAGTCTACTTATTATAAGTTAACCTAACACTTAAATTTATATAAAAGTTTACGTTTATTGCTTACTAAAACTTTATTGTGGTTTCACAGAGCCTTGAAAGAGCATGGCCAATCCAACAAGACTAAAATCTCTAACACTACATTTTCATTTTAAATCAAACATCAATCAATCAGGAGGTATTTTATTTAGGGCAACAGTTTATATTAGGGCATAAGGAATAAACCAAAGTATTGATTCAGGCCTGTTACTTCCCAATTATTAATATTTACAGTTCAAGATAAATTTGATATAAAATAGGTTAGAATTTTGATAATTCAGCAAATCAATAATTGAACTTTTTAAAGACTTAGTTCACTTTCTTCTAAAAATTAATCTGAGCTGTCCTTCAATTTAAGCATGTATCAGTTCTGATCAAACCTACTTCCAAACAACTTCTATTCTGATACAAATTACCCAGTCTCTATTCCTAGAAATTTCTTCCAACTTTGAAATGGATATCTTTGGTACATATGTCATTGATTTAGAACTTTCTTCTATTTCAAGATATTAGCCTCTATCTATGACAAATCCCTACCCTGCATAGTCTAATAACTTTTAAGCTTTCCAGTATGATATTGTTTACAAATTTGAAATACTAATTTTACCTCAGTTATCTCATCTATAAATCAGGAATGATAATTATACCTTCCTCATCTGGTCATTTTGAAGATTAAACAGCATGCCCGTAGCACAATGCCAGGAAGACAAGCAATTAATAAGTTATTTTCTGTATCCAATATTGTATCTTTATAGTCCATATACTTGCCTTCCACAAACACGGACTAAAATATTAAGCATTTTTTCAATCTAAGAAAATAATTGTGTTTTTCCTAAAACTCGATTGTTATAAACGTATATAGGAAAAACAAAAAGATGAAGAAAAGATAATCTGTACTATATACTGGTGTTGGAATGACAATCATATTGGGATGAAATTTAAATAAAACTATGCATTATGTTTTGTAATTTAGATATTACCTTACCAAACCTCAAATATATAGTTCACTTAGGGTTACCCATGGAATATGTGACTTGGTATAGAAGCAAATTGCTAAACTTAGTACAAGAGAAAATTCAAATTCGTTAAGAATTAAGATTGTCTAAAAATTAAATATTAATTTTATTTATTACTATATTTTGCACTTAGGAAAATCTAACTCACAGTAAATGTCAGAAAGATTCATTGACTTTTTTGTATCTAGATTTACTAAAAGATTGTTTTTAAATTTAATATCAGGAGTTTAGAAAGTATATCCTATCCAAACACAAACCTATCAGATACTTATTTTTTTAAAACTAGCATGAAAGTTTATATTGGGCTGGTTTAAGTGAAAGGCAATTTTTTTCTATTAGGTAAAATACTGTATTGCTTTTTAAATGCATTTTTAGTTTTAAAAATAATATATAAAAGCAGCTGGTTTATTCTTTTGATAGTAGGTATTAAAAGTTACTTTCTTTTTTTTTTTTTTTTTTGAGACAGAGTCTCACTCTCTTGCCTGGGGCGAGTGCCATGGCGTCAGCCTAGCTCACAGCAACCTCAAACTCCTGGGCTCGAGCAATCCTACTGTCTCAGCCTCCCGAGTAGCTGGGACTACAGGCATGCACCACCATGCCCAGCTAATTTTTTCTATATATTTTTTAGCTGTCCAATTAATTTTCTTT
>RJWJ010021219.1:0-28142 GCA_004363605.1 Indri indri
AAAAAAAAAAAAAAAAAAAAAAAAAAAATGTAGTGGTATAGAATTTGCAAAAAAAAAAAAAATGTCAGGGATTCAATCTAACAGTGTTCTTAAGTACCAAATTCAAAACCAGCAAATAATTTTATTCATTAGAAAGGCAACACTGTAGAAGCATGGAATATATTTCTAGGGTTTAACAGGCAAACTTGGGCTATATGGGTATATCTGGTGCCACTAATTGTCTCCTGAGATGTTCTCTAACTCATCCGTTTTTCCTAAATCAATTCTATGGTCCTAGCTGTTGTCAATCTCCCAATTTTATGTAAACTTTGTCCTAACTGTTGCAGCATTACCCAATACCAAATTCTGTGACCCTTCGTCTTCCCACCACCACCACCAAACAGGAGAAAGTTCCACATAGTAGTTGGAAAGATTTGGCTTCACCAATGAACTAAAAGAAGTGAGAAATCTGGAAGTGAAAGAAAGTTGATCTTCCATGGAAAAAACTTTGATCAATGAGGGGTAGGAGTCCAGAGGTAATTAGATTAAATTCCCTCTTAATATCTTCCTGGCTTGGACTATTTGAGATGCAGTAGTCCCACACGACTTTCATGAAAATATCCAGTGAGACAAAGCAAAAGCTCACCTTTGCTACAAAGCTGTGGCCACTTCAGTAATGCACTCCTCTAAATCTGTTCTTCCTTTATTTATAGAAATCAGAACCTGAAGTGGAAGTTTATTTGCCTGTGCTTTCCCGGTGATTGCAATCCCTCAGACTTGTTCCCATGGGGATTCAATCACCAATAAAAATCAGGTACATAAGCTTTTACTTCAGGTTCTATTCTCCATGTAATTCTACCTAAGACAATGTGGCTGGCTGTTTGTAATGTAATAACATAATTTCAGTCCTAATGCAAGTTTCAATGTGTGTGTGAGTTTGTTCAGCTCCCACTGGAGGAGGCATTGAAAGCTGTACAGATATATATTTTACCAGAGAAACCAGAGTTAAAGAACTCAGAAACGGGTCCAACAGGAAGAGTTTAATGCCCAATACCGTTTACTCAAAGCTACCTGAGTACTGTTAGGGGGAGATTTGGAATTGTGGTTGATAGGTACTCCAATTTGAGACTAGGAAGACTTTCAAAAGGCAAGGGAAGGAAAACACAATAATATAAAAATGAAGTTGAGAAAATCAAGAAGCAAAAGAGGCAAATAGTTTAGAATTCAGCTGAAAGACTGGCCTGGGAAAGGAAATCTAGCACAAATTGCTTTACCAAAATCACACCATCTTTGCATTCTTGCAAATACACCAATTTGGTCATGGTCTGTTATCCTTTTTATATATTGGATTTGATATACTGACATTTTGCTGAGTGTTTTTGCATCCATGATCATAAGCGACATCGGCATGTAATTTGTCTTTCTGGTAATATCCTTGTCAGATACTGGATTCATCTTTATGCTGACTGAATAAAAAGAATTTGAGTAGTTTGTTTTCTAAAAGAATTAATGTATATGTTAAAAAATTCATATGTGAATTCATCTGGACCTTGTGTTTTCTTTGGGGTAATGGTTTTATGTCCTATTTCATTTCTTAAATAGGTATAGAACTATTCATATTTTCCATTTTCTCCCATGCCAAAATTTGAAAATTGCATTTTTGAGAAATTTTTCCATTTTATTAAAATGTTTGCCTTATTGGAATAAAGTTGTTCATTATACCATCTTCTTATCATCTTATACCTATAGAATATGTAGTGATGTCCCATTTTTAAATTCTTGCTTTGATAATTTCTCTTCTTGATCAGTTTTATTAGTTTTCTTTTTTTAAGGACTAAATTTAGTTTTGTTGAGTCCTCTATTCATTTGTTTTCTGTTCCATTATCTGTGAATTTTTTCTTTATTTTCTTCTCTTTTATTTGTGCTTGATTTGCTGATATTTCCCTAGTGTTTTGAGATTGCTTTTTCAATGATTAATGTTCAGACTTTCTTCTTTTCCACAATTTACATTTAACTCTATAAATTTCACTGAGCACTGCTTTAGCTGCATAAGTCTTTTATTTTCACTTTCATGTATCTGAAAATATTCTTACTTCCTTGACAATTTGTTTGTTCCATGGCTTATTAAGAAGTGCATTCTATAATTACTAAACAGTTGGAGATTTTCTATTTGTTGTTGTTGTGGTGGTAATTTACAACTAGCTTAATTCCATTGTAGTCAGAGAAATATTCTGTATGATTTTCAGAGCTTGAACTTTATGACCCAAGACATGGTCTATTTTCTTAAATGTTTCATGGACCTTGGGGAAAAAGGAGTATTCTATTACTGTTGGGTAGAACGTTCTTTATATCAGTGAGGTCATTTTTGGTAATGGTGTTGTTTAAATATTTTATGCTTTCTGATTTTTGGCTCTTTTTTAATGAGTTCCTGAAAGGGGTATGACAAAACATCTTAATATGATTGTAGATTTGTGTATTTTTTATTTAATTTTGTCAATATTGGCTCTGTATATTTCGAAACTATATTTTGAGTATGCAAAGATATAATATTGTGATATCTTCTCATTATGTTTAACCTTTTATCATTACGAAATGCCATTTTTATTTCCAGTGATGCTTCTTGCCTTAGTCTTTTTGTATGATTTCAGGGTAGTTACCCTTTTTTTATTTGGTTAAGTTGCATGGCATATCACTCTGTATCTTCTTCTTTCCATTGTTTCTTGTATTTAAGGTATGGTTATTGTAATCAGCAAAGAGTTAGGTTTGTTTTCATACAGACTGAAAATCTTCACCTTTTAATGTTATCACTGGTATATTTGGGTCTAGATCTATCAGCTTACTCTTTTATCTATCTTTCCCTTTTGTTCCTGTTTTTTTTTTTTACTTATTATAAATTAATCAGATATATTTTTTAATATTTCTATGTCCCCCTATATTAACTTATTAACTATAGATTGTGTTTTTATCAGATTGGAATGAATTTCCTAGAGTTTACAAAATGGATTTTTGATTTAGTAAGTCTATTTTGAATTATAACTTTACTCTTGCGTAGAGCAGATTTCTTATAACATTTTAACTCTATTTGCTGTATTCCCAACTTTTGAACTATCTTCATCATGTATTTAATTTGCAAATGTTGTTATTGTTTTAAATAATCAATATTTACTTAGATTTACTAACATATTTAAACAACATAGGTTTATCAATGTACTTATACTTTCCAAAAATTTGGCCATTCAGTAAATATGTGAGAACTAGAAGGAAATTATAGCTTTAATGTTATTTGTTGCTTAGAAAGAAATTCAATTTAAGAAAGTAATAGAAGGTCATAACGACCCCATTATGTAGTATGAAGGGATTAATACTAATAAAAGTATAAACTAATGATAAAATTTAAAACAAAAATTTAAAAACACTATAAACTTAATGAATCAGACTAAATGAAAATCCAAACAAAATAAACGAACCGTCTGCAAGCCTAAAAAAGAAGAAAGAGAAAGTACAACAAAACTGGAATAAGAATGAGTTATACTTTCAGCTGCAAAGGGTATTAGAAAGTACGAAGTAGTATCAAGTCTAGAACAATAAATTTGAAATCACAGATTAATGAAACCAAAAAAAGATAGAAAATTTGAATAGGCCAATAATTACAGAAGGAATTAAAAAAAAATTAAAGATTTACCACTAATAACGAAGCCAGCTCAGAAGGTTTTATTGGAGGCTTCAAACGTATCTTCAGAGAACAAGTAATTCTTATGTTATGTATATTGAAAGAAGAATAGATAAAGGAGGATGTATTCCCAATTAATTCTTTAATGAAGCACTTAAGAAGAATAACATGTGATGCACATAATGTTCATGCCAGGAATTCAGATGAGGTAACATTAGGAAAAATATGAATATAACCCTCTGCTAATTAAAATGTTAGGAGAAAAATGTGGTTATTTTCATGTCACTTAATATAATTCAAAATTTAATTTGTTTAAAATTTTAAAATATTACAAGATGGTTATTTCATATTATTTACTAAGTGAATATCTTAGCAGTCACACACTAGGAATATATTTTCAACTTAATACAAATCAAAGATATAGCATCTCACCCGTATAATAATGTTTTGAGATTTACTAGCCAATTATAACTAAACAAGGGAGGGAAAATTTTACAAAGAGTTAAAATTAATATTATTTTCTTTAATGTGATTTTATATCAGGAATACTTAATAAAATAAAGAACTATTACAAAGAATAAGATGATATGGTGGAGTGACTTGTTGAATACTAATTTATAAAAATTAGAAGCTTTTCTATACTTAAGAAAAAATCAACTAGAAAAACATTGTGAAGGAAACAACCCATGGTAAAAGCAACAAAAATAACTATAAAAAAAAGCTTCAACAAAAATGTGGATGGATGGTTACATAAAAATAATATGATATAAATAATATATTATTAGGTAATTAAATATAAAATGTCTGATTTTCCCATCCAAGTACTAACCAGGCCTGACCCTGCTTAGCTTCTGAGATCAGATGAGATTGGGCACATTCAGGGTGGTATGGCCATAGACGAAATGCCTGATTTTGATTCAAAAATGTAGTTTATTATATCTTAAATAAGAAGCAGTACAATTAATCAAAGTATGTGCCTATACTATTGACAGTTTTGCCATCTCAACAGTAGCTTGTTTATGCCAGCAGTGAAGAAGCCTGGAGAGTGAATGGTGATGAAATCTTTAAAGGTGTTTTCCACAGCTTGTTGAGAATTGAGTATTTTTTCTTGCAAGAAGTGGTCCAAAGCCTGGAAGAAATGGTAGTCAGTTGGTGCAAGGTCTGGTGAATATGGTGAATGACAGAGAGTGTCCAAGTTCATTCAGCCTCTGTAGTTTGAGCAGCATTATTTGTGCTACATGTGGTTGAGCATTGCCTTGCAAGAGGATTGGCCTATCTCTGTTTATCAGTCTCAGCTGCTTAATTGCAAGCTTCCTCATCATTTCACCCAGTTGATTGCAGTAGACATCCACTGCATTGACCAGGTTTCATGCAGCTGTAGTGGATAATACTAGTGCTGGACCACCAAATAGAAACCATTAGCTTTTTGATGAATTGATGAGTATTGATGAATATTCGGTTTTGGATGTGTTTTGACACTTGATCTTTATCCAACCCTTATGCTGAACTCTTGCAATTATGAAAAAGAGTCCATTTTTCACCACATGTAACAATATGGTGTAGAAATGGTTTGCCTTTATGTTGTGACAGCAAAGAAAGGCAAGCTTTGAGGTGATTTCTCTTCTGACGCTCATTTAATTCATGAGGAACTCATCTATCCAGCTTCTTTACCTTGTCAATTTGTTTCAAATGGTCCAATATTGTTGGAATAGTAATATCAAACCTTGCTGCTAATTCACCTGCAGGTTGAGATGGATTTGATTTTTGATTCCACTATCAGCTTTCAGCTCATCATTATCCACCTTGGTCTTAGGTTGCCCACGTCACTCATTTTCAAAATTAAAATCACCGGAACGGAACTTCTCAAATCATCAACTTACTGTGCGTTCATTAGCCACATCCTTCCCAAACACTTCTTGATATTTTGAGCTATCTGCACTGCATTGGTTCCACAATGGAACTCTTATTTGAAAATAATACTAATTTTTTCCTTATCTATGGTTTCACAAAAATTGCTTTAAAAAAATATTGGAAAGATAATCACAAGCCAAAATGTGCATTTGAAAAACAAAGGATGTGCCCTCACAATAAAAATAAAACAAGAAGTGTCATAGTGAAGTGTCAGAGATATCAATGCCAAACTTAGTACTTAAGGAAATTAGACATTTCATAATTAATAACCTAATAGTAAATTTTGTTAATCTTTTCATATAAAAACTCAATATTATAAAAATATTATAAATATGGCTACTCTTTCAAAATCAATATATAAATGTAATACTAGTTCTATAACATTTCCAACATGATTTTTAAAATCAATTTTTTTCCCCATTGAATGGTCAGGGTATATAATCTTTTTAACATGCTACTGAATTCAGTTTGCTAATATTTTGTTGAGGATTTTACATCAATTTTCATAAGGGATATTTATCTGTAGTTTTCTTTTCTCACAATGTACTCATCTAGTTTTGGTATCAGAGTAATGCTGGCCTCAAAGAATGATTTAGCAAGGGTTCTGTTCTCTTTAATATTTTGGAAAAGGTTGAGAAGAATTGATGTTAGTTCTTCTTAAAACATTTGGTAGAATTCACTAGTAAAGCCATCAGGTGCAGGGCATTTCTTTGGGGATTTTTGATTACTGATTCAATCTCCTTGTTGTAGATCTATTCATATTTTCTATTTCTTTGTGATTTAGTCTTGGTAGGGTTTGTCTTTCCAGAAATTTGTTCATTTCATCTAGATTATCCAATTTGTTCATGAACAATTGTTCATAGCGCTTTCTTATTATCCATTTTTATGTCTGTAGAATTGGTATTAATGTCTCCCATTTTATGTCTGATTTTAGTAATTGTAGTCTTTTCCTCCTTTTTCTTAGTCCATCTAGCTAAAGGTTTGCCAATTTTCTTGATCTTTTCAAACAACCAACTTTTCTTATTATTTTTCTCTATTTTTCTGTTTGCTATTTCATTTTTATCTCTGCTCTAATTTTTATTATTTCCTTCCTTCTGCTAGCTTTGTGTTTAGTTGTTTTTATTTTTCTAGTTCCTTAAGTTATAAAGTCAGGTTGTTGATTCGAGATCATCTTTGTTTTAATGTAGGTGTAAGCTTCTGCATTTTAAATATATCAATTTTCTCCAATTTTCTATACATGCAGTACAATTACAATTGAAATCTCTACACATCATTATTTTTTAATTGACAAGTTGATTTTGAAATTTATGTGACAAGGTAAATAGCGAAGAATAGTGGACATAATTAATAATCTTGAAAATAAAACATATGGTGAGAGAATTTTTGTTACCAGACATAAAGAATTCTTAGAAAGCTACAATAATTAAGGCAGTGTGATATTGGCATAAGGGTAGACAAATCAAACAATAGAAAGCCCCAACATATATAGACACATGTTGATTCATAATAATATACAATGAAGCTGATACAAAAATTCCGTGAATAAAAAAGAAATATTCTTCCATGTCTTAGTTTAGCTTATATCAATCTTTCAAAATACCAGCTGCTTGACTTGTGACTCGGAGTAGAAGTTTCTTTTCTCTAAACTTACAGGCAGACTGTTTCTACTTTTCTTGTTTAAAGAGTTGTAAATTTTGCATATGAATCCAAGCTACTGCATTTCCTTTGGTGTATTGAGGGCATCCTTTGATGAAACACTAACAATGCCTGACCCTGCAGACCTTCATAGGAGTGGCAGCATTTTTGTGCTTTTTCAATACTTTCCATCTCTTTTCTATAACAACAGCTTGTTGTTCTTTTAACACAAATTTCTCTTATTCTTTTCTTTGCACAGAATGAACTACAAGTTTCTTCAGTCTCTAGTGGAAAGCAACCCTTACTATATTCAAATTCCATACCAGCTACCAGCAGTCTTCAGAGATCCAGCCTCAGACAGCAGGGCAGCAAGATGGTTTTAAATCCATCCAGGCATGTTTAATATTGACCTTCTCTTTCCAGCCAAGAAAAGTTCCTACTACTTTAGAAATTAGGTTTCCAAGCAGATTGAAAATATTATTTAGTTTGCAATTTTACAGAGAAGTTTCCCTGGCCTTCTCTACGTAATTAATAAAAACAAACAAACAAATAATAAAGAAAAAATGTACAAAATGTTTTAGGTCTTTTATCTTGATAAACAACATTTTCCCCCAAATTACAAGTCAAGTCTGTTCAGTTTGTATGCTTTACAACAGCAAATCTCAATATCATGTGTTCATAGTTATCTTATCTCCAGGGTGATGATTTTAATCCCAGATAAAATCTGCTTTCATTTTGAAAACAAATTTGTCATCAAGTCAACAATAAATCCAAAGCCAATTTCTAGTCCCTCCAGTCTTCCCAGGAATCTTCCCAGGAATACAGCTGCTATCTAACCAACTAGTTACTCGAGCCAGAAACCTAGGGGTTGTCATTGCCCTTTCCTCTCCTTGATCCTCACGTCTATTCCATCATTTCTAACGGAACCTATTGATTTCACACTAAAATAGCTTTCAAGTGCATATAATCATCCACATTTGCAACATCGCTACGCTACGCTATCAGCTTTCACCTCTACTAATGCAACGGCCTCCTACTGGTCCATCCACATATCCTCCTGTGTTACAACCAGTCTCTATTTCAGGAAAAATCTTTTCACAATACATGTAAAACTAAATATATCAACCCATTTCTCATAAATATAAAGAATAAGATTCTTAATGTGATTTGCCTTCTGATCTGACTTCTTTTTACCCCTCTAATCTTCTTTTACTCCACGACCCACCTCATTGAATGCATCCTAGCTATACCCCTTCCCGCAGTCCCTGGAACAATCCGTGCTGTATCCCTAAATCATCCTTCAGAGACCCGGGAAAGCTTTGTTGACCATCCTGAGTAGATCAAACTCCCCTAGTTTTTCAAATGTAACCATATTAATAGTTTAACCTAGATAGGGCTGATTGTTCAATCAATGTTTGTCGCTCTCCCTGAACAAAAACTAAATACAGTTGGTTTATTCCTCTTGGCTATCTCAAGCACCGAGAACAGAATACGACTTATGGTTTTAGCTCATTAACAATTTGATGAATTAATGAATAAGTGAAAAAATAGTTATCAGGCTACTTTCAAATAAACAAAAGAAACTTTAATCTTTACTTCATCCTCTTAAAAATTCTAAAGGCTAAATAGCTTAATAAGGCATTTTCTTAAAATATATTTATCCAATTTTTCTCACTTTCAACATTTCTTACACCTTTCCGTTATCTCCGTTTTTTCTCTCTCTTCCCTTTATTATCTCCCAAGAGAAGCTGTGCTCCAGCCAAAATTAATCCTACAAAGTAAATCTTTCTTCTCCAGCTTTCCCTTCTACTCACTTATATGTTAGGATAAATATGAGGATTTCTGGTGGTAGATAATCCCTATAGAAATAAGAATGGACTGGTGAATAACAACAGTCAACATCTACTGAGGGCTTCTTATGTGCCAGGCACTGCTTTAGGCACTTCACATGGGTTGACTTATTTAAACTTCAAAACAGCCCATTAGGTAAAAGTTAAAACAATTCCTATTTTATTGAGGAAAACTGTTGAAGCACAACGGGGTTAGTAATTTGTCAAAATCTCAAAAATGATAACTGATGGAGCTCTTCTGAACCTAGAAAGTTTGAGTCCACTGGCAAGGATCTCCATCAGTCAGCAATACCCCACCATCTCCCTGCAGCAACAAAATACTTCTCAGTGGGGGTAAGCATGGAAAAGTTTGTCTGAATGATAGATTGTAGGGGCAGCCTTAAAAAACACCAGTAACTAGACACATAATAATTTACATATGAGGTCAAGGGGCTTAGACTAGAATATAATTATGAAACTGGATGGAGAGATACCTTTTACAAAATGTATTAAATGTGAAGTTTTTTACTATTTTTTCTTGACTCTCATTTGCATATCTATAGAAGGACAGATAAGGCAGTTAATGGGAAGGGGAAGGCAATTTACATCTATAAATTGTTTAAATAGCTCACAGTGCAGATTTAAAAAGTTACTGTCTAGAGAAAGCCTGGCTTTTCTGTCTTAACGGAACTCATTTCGCACTTATCATCTCATAGAAATTATAGTAACCTCCTTCAGTGTAGTTTAATGATAAGGACAAAATTTAAATTGTTACCAAAAGGGTCTTTCTCCTTTTGCATCCATCTCACTTTATTTCTCTTCCCTAGACCACGTTACGTTTACACTCAAGTTTTCAGATGCTACTGTGGTAGACAGAATGATGATAGCCCACCGGATGTCTACCTCCCAGTCCTCAGAACCTGTCAATATGTGACTTTGTCCGGAAAAATGGACTTTGCAGATGTGATTGAATTAAGGATCTTGACATGGGGAAATTATTCTGGATTATTGGGTTGGCCCAACATAATCACAGGGAGCCTTGTAAGAGGAAGGCAATGGTGTCAGAGTCAGAGAGAGAGTTTAGAGTATGCTATGCTGTTGTCTTTGAAGATGTAGTAAGGCGCCACAGATCAAAGAATACAGGGGGGCCCTTGTAGCTGGAAAAAGCAAGGAAATAGATTCTTCTCTGGAGTCTCCAAAAGGATGCCGTTCTGTGGACACCTTGGCCTCCAAAAGTGTGAGATAATAAATCTGTGTCATTTAAGCAACTACATTTGTGGTAATTTACTACAGCAGCGATGGGAATCTAGCACCTCTATGTTATATCTACGATTTACTTTTGTTTGTTTTAAGGTTGGCAAAGGAGCAAAGAGCTAGTATTGACTCACCTCAGAGGGTCAATTATTTTTCTGTTGCTGAGGCAAAAGACAATTAAAGCAACTGTTAGAACATTCTAAGGTTAAAGAAATCCAGTTTTGTTCCCCAGTGATACTTTCAGTGGCTTCAATATATTAGTTTTCCAAAACTACATTAGCCCTGAAGGGGTTATAGATTGACAGTTAGAGTCAGAGGAGGAGGCAAATATAGATGCAAATACATGTAGACTTATTGATTTAGATATATGCTTAATTTATAAAGTACTAATTCAAAATTATTATTTTTCTTATTCCGTTGTCTAAGATTATCTGAAGAAATAAGACAATAGCCCCGGAGAATTAACGCTATATAAAAGTATATATCAGTTTAATATGTAAATCTTACTACATAAAAGGCATTCTGTAATCATAACATTCAAAATGAGCTTTTCTAGCAAATTAGAAGCAATGTTTACATTTTCCTCTATGTTAATTACTCCCTTTTATGCATATTCTAAACTAGGATATGCACTTCAAATTTTTTTCCATCGATACAATCTAAATATGTATTTTTTTGTATCCAATTGATAAATGTCTATCTTTTCTCATTTTTTGAAATTATTATTATTAGTTTTTAGACAGGGTCTCTCTCTGTTGCTTAGGCTGGAGTGCAGTGGCACAATCACAGCTCATTGTAACCTGAAACTCTAATCTCAGCCTCCTAAGTAGCACGTGCCAGCACAACCAGCTAATTAATTTTTTGTAGACATGGCATCTGTGTTTCCCAGGTTGGTTGAACTTCTGGCCTCAAGCAATCCTCCTGCCTTGGCCTCCCAAAGTGATGGGATTATAAGCATGAGTCACATCACCCAGCTTTTTTTCCTCATTTTTTTTTTGTACATCTAATCTCTTTATCTACTGGCCAAAACCTTTCCAAGAGCAATTGGATATATATTTAAATAATAGTGGAAAGGATTTATGTATTTGTATAATCTTATATCTAAATACAACAGACCGGAAAAATCTCCTATATTCTTCTTGCATTATTATTGATGCTATGTAAATAAACTGAGAATAATTCCAAAGTAGCCTCTGACTGTACTTGTTAAATGATGTGTGATTAGCAAATTTAATACTCAAAGTAATTTAAGAAAGAACCTTCTATCTGCCAGACATCTATCTCACCTCTGTTACACTTACTCAGGGAGAATTCTCACAACTCAAAAGTTTCACTTTCCCAGAAGCTGCAGAGTGTAAGCTGACGGGCTGTGATCTCACTAGATGATGCCAACAGAATCTGTTATTCCCACCTGATTGTTGGAAGGCACAGGCCTTATAAGTGTCTCCAGTCCTATTTAAGCAAGACCTCTAGAATCTGGAGTCTAAAAGAAGGAGCAGACATCCGTTTAAAATGGCTGAGACAAATGAGAGTTTTTTCCTCGTCTCAGCCACTTACTGCCATTATTCTTTCAGTATCTTTGGGCTTGAGTTAAATTCTTCTTGTATACAGGTGAACATTTGCACTGGATGAAAACAGGAGAATTGGTAATTATGCTTCCTGTTATGTACTTGGCCTTGCATCAGTCATCACGCTGTAGTTGGCCTTCGTTATGTCAAACCACACATTTAAGCAGTGACTACCATTGACCCACTTGTAATTCATTCCTTTGTCCTTTGCAATATCCTATTGTCTCATTAGGTTCAGTTGCAGCCTATTTTCATAGTCAGATTGTAATTTGTTAGTCTTCCATTCACTTCATTATAGGCAATCATTTCAGAAGCCTTCTGAAAGAGTTGTCAACTAGAGGGGAATCCAACATGTTTTAGAGTTACTCAGCTTTTGGGTATACTCTAGACAGATGACAACATTCCAGAAACAATCTGGACTTGCTTTCAAGTATTATTATTACAATATCTATGGCTCTTATAATCAGAAGGTTTGATTGAGTTTAATTAATCACTCTGTCTTTAGGAACTTGACCAATTGAAGTCTGACAAAGAGCAAATAATTATTATAATAGTCTTAAAATTATTTTGAATAAAGCTGTATTAAAGATTATGACAGGGTCTCGCTACCTTTATTTTCAGCCTAGAACTTGACACCGTCACATCTCTAACCTGTCCGGCACATTGCAGATGGATATGCTGGACCTGAAAGAGACCCTGCTTCCTTAACTTACTCGATGGAATTTACAAGAGCAAGTATTTGCTGTTCTCTCTAAAGCACAAGAGAGAGTTGGGTCCATGCTGCCTGGATTATGATGTTTGGGTCCTGCACTCCCTAAGTGCTTCAGGGAATGGCAGACACTCAATCAGATTATCACTTCTTTTACCATGGGGAGAACTTAATGCTGAGGCAAGGTCAGAAGGAGGGTGGGGAGACGTGCTCCTTCCTGGGAAGGAGAGTGGGGAAACCTCCATAGAAAAATGGGCAAGAAAAATAGCCCCCTGGACCCATGAAAAGTGCCGTGATATTTGATACTTTTGACTTCCAAGTATTTTTGTAGAGCTGTTTAGAACTTGGACTCAGCAGACATGACTTCACATTCTATACTGCCACCTTCTGACTAGAACTTTGGATAAATATCTCAAGTGTCTAACCCCTAGTTTCTTCATCTGGAAAAGGACATTAATACTGGTAGGGTTGATGTGGATATTACATGTAAAGCATTGTATAAAGAAGTGCCTGATCTATAGAAAAGCCCCGCCAAAATGTTAGCTATCATTGTAATTGTTATGATTTTATAATTACCATCATTTTTATTCTCAAATGAGTATCTTCTTCATTTTGAGCTGAACTTGATTATGTATTCACAGATAGGTCAATGGTTTATTAAAATCAGTACTGGACTCTAACTCAGAGTCAGTGAACTTGGCCCATGAGCCACATTCATCCTCCCACACTCCTCTTTTTTTTTTTCACCTTGTAAACAAATTTGTACTGAAAGACAGCCACGCTTATTTGTTGACATATTGTCTACAGCTTCTTTTGAGAATAAGTGGCAGAGGTGAGTAGTTGGGACACACACCAGATACCACATGGCTCACAAAGCCTAAGATATTTACTTTTGGGCTCTGGACAGAAAAGTTTGGAACTCCTCCTAACCTCTGTGCATGCAGGTGAGACATCAAAATGGTCCATCTTGGGTGGTAAGAAACATGTATGCAATTCAAAGTCAGAGAGAGTATCAATACACTTCGAAAAAGCTAATGATGAAAATTCCCAGTGATTTGGGTTTATGAGGCAATCAGACTTCAGGAACTTTGCTGGGATGACTTTGAAATAATGTGGTGTTTGGACCCTCCAAATAAACACAGATAGGCAGGATTTTGTTTTATACTATCGTTTCTTAATAAAATGTTTTTAAGCAACTGAGTCTCTTTTCATTTTTACTAATTCTTTTTCCTCATTTCTTTGGCTTTGTCTTTATTCTCTAGGAGCATAAGATAAATACCAATTCCTTTATTTTTCACCTCTCTTCTTTAATAATAAAGTCATTTAACAGTACAAGGTTTTCTCAATCCTGCTTTTTCTGTACCTCATAGGTTTGGTTATAAATTTTTCCATTGTTTTTGTTTTCCATTGTTTTTCAGTGTGTAATTTTATTTTATTTTTTTGTTTTTGACATTGGTTTTGATTCAAGATTTATCTAATAGTGTGCTTCTTAATTTCCAAATAATTACAATGCATTTTTACTCTTTTGTTTAATTCTACTATATTTTTAGAATGTTGTGCATAAACAAACACTTTACTTTTTGGATTTAAAATATTCATTTTAACTTTTGTAAATGTTCCACAGAAATACAATAAAGTTTATTCTCTATTTGGTGAATTTAATGCTCTTTCTCTCTCAATATACAGCCATAGTTATGTTATGTTACCAAATATGCTGATTGCATTTTCATAGCATCTATGTCCTTACTTGTTCTTTGTCTACTATCTCAATTTCAAATAGATGTATTAAAATCTTACACTTGAGCTTTAAAGGAAAGCATAATATAACCGCATTCATGCGTATGCAAATTGTACTTAGATGTGTGTGATCCTTTCTTATTTCCAGGTATTATCAGCATTATATCATTATCACATTTTTATTTCCTCCAAATTAGAGTCTCTATCATTTCAAACCTTCCTAATTTGAAAGCTGATATATGAATGAGTACTTCAATTGACCAACCCTGTAAATACTTGATTAATTTCTTAGATCTAAGAAAAGCTTCTCTTGTATAGATGTTGACAAAAACACACAGCAATATCCCTTTGACTGTACCTGCTTTGAGCCGGTGCCCAGCCTTACGTTAGCTGCCTATGCTCTTGAGTCTTGGCCATGATGGGAGAGTTTTCCCTTCCAAGACGTTATCCCATTACAGACGCTAGGTGGAGCTGAAATCTCACTTAATGCTTCCCATCAGGGACGCCGATCTGGGTTTTCTCCCAAATCAACATCAAATTCTGATTTAGGCTGTTTTTTTCTCTGCCATTTTCTTGTGCCTCATATACAGATCACGCTCCATAGTGATTTTTAATCCATTGAAAGTCTTATGTTGCAAAAACTTGTGTATGCCTCAGGAAAAGAAGGAAGATGACACGGGGGAAATATCAAGCTTATTTGCCCACGCTGCTTAGGTGTAACCGAGGCCAGGAATCTGAGCTCTACAGGGTATAAATTAATTTTGGATGGAGTTTGGAATTTTCTAATTAGTCTCCAAATCTCTACATCCAGAATGGTTTAGAAATTTTCAGAAATAAGACATGGTTTCTTTCTGGGTAAAACGTCATTTGATTCTTTCAGAATTAGTCATCCAAATTTCAGAACGATCAATTGGTACTTGTTCATTGCTATCTAGTCAGTGCAAAAACTCAGCATTACTCACATTTTTGGAGGGAATCTGGCTTAAAAAATATTTTCCCCATGTGAAATCATAACTACATTCTGCTGTTATTTCCTTAGAAATTTAAAGTTCATTTTTTCATAAATAAGTCTTTAAACTGAAATGCATTTTTTTAAGTCTGATGAAAAAAAAAAGAAAAAAGAACTTGCTGAGGGAGGAGGCCGTGGAAAGGATTGAGGACCACAGGAAAATAGAACGTATTAAGTGTCTATCCTGTCTTGCAGGAAGACAGATATTGGCAAAATTTTTAAAAAAATAAAATTGAAGGAAAATGTGGCAACCAGAAAAGATTTGAAAAGAATGTGTGAATTTAAAATCGTCAAAGGAGATTTGATCTGTAAAGTGCAGGGCAGGAAAGAAAAAAATGAAAAATAAAAGTTACTATAAATAAAAAATGCAAAGTAACTTGGAAAAATATTTGTTTTAATCAGATTGGGCTTCTGTAACAAAATACCATTGACTGGGTGGCTTAAACAACTAGTATTTATTTCTCAAAGTCCTGTATGCTGGGAAGTCCAAGATCAATGTGCCTGTCAATTTGATTCCCTGGCAAGGGCCTTCTTTCTGGCTTGAAGATTTTCTCCTAATTACCTTACAAATTTAACATAGTCTTAAAACATTATGTTGGATATGTGGCATAACAGCCAAAATTTTCATTCAAAAATTTACATTAAAGACTAAAAACTTGGAGTGCTAGGTTCACTTTAAGAAAATAAATGACAAAACTGACTAGATATGAAGATATTCTGCAAAACTCTAGTTATAAACCAATATTATCTTTACGTATGAAGAGTCCAGTAGACAAAGGACGTAGGGTAGAAGCTCTAGAAATAAATGCATGCATTTATGAGAACTTGATATATTATAAAGATGGCATAACAAATCAATGGTTAGAAGAGATAAGGAAAATTTATTCTCTAAAGAAGAAAAATAAGACTAGCCCTAGGCCTTTCTTATGCCCAATACAAAAGCAGATTCCGAATATGCTACAGACAAAGCATATGACATTTACACATAAGAAAAGAGAAGAAAATTAGGAAAGCTTTGTGGACTATGGGTAGGAAAAGACTTCTTATATAACATCAAAGCACACATTATAATATGAAGAACCAATTGTTATGATGTTATCAATTGTAAGATTTTCTGTTCACTGAAAGATACCGTTGATAAATGGGGAACCTATTGGCTAAATTTAAAACTAATGAGTGACTGTTATATGGAATAAAAATAACTTCTGTTAATCAAGGAAAAGACAGAAACTCAAATGGGGAAAAAAAGAAACAATGAAAGACATGACTATCATAGATCAGACTTTTTCATAGCTAAACAGTGCACGAAAATACTTCCTACTCATAATCATAGAAATGCAAATTAAGACAGTGAGACATTACTTTTGTCAAAGAGACTATAATTAAAAAGGATAAAAATATGAAGTGTTAGTGAATGTGTATGGAGTGCTTTCACTCATCTGCAGTGAAAAATATTCTGAAAAGTATTTGTTCTAAATTAAATATTAACATAGCTATGATTCTATGATCATCTATATACATCGTACAGAAGTTCTCAGAAACATCTATAGTCAGATGAAGAAAAGGATATTGATTGTGGTATTGTTTGTGGTGACAGTCACTTGGTGGCAGTCTCAGTGTCTGTCCCTAAGAGAAAGGATGGATGTCTAAATGTAGTAGATGTTCACTATGGTTCACTGTGAAATACTAAGAATAAACAAACATGTTTTCAGCAACACCAAAAGATCTCTAATCAGAGGTTTGGGTAAGAAAAGCAAAAACAGTATAAGATTTATACTCTATGGGTAAGTTGAAAAATTATGTATCCACAAAACACATCTTACTTTATAAAGTTATATTTAAGGGCATAGATCAAGCATAGTAGCTTTTGGATGAGGAGAATAAGAACAGTGATCATGAAAGAAAGGCAAAAATAAAATAAAAGGATGACTGACAGAGATAGATTATGGCAATGTGTTTTTTAATTTAAAAGTGTGTTTAACTCAATTCTTTGAGACTGAGCTCCAACAGAAAAACAAATAAAAGGAAAACAAAAAAAGAAGGTAGGAAATAAAACTCTCATATCTGATGTTTGCTACTTGGAGTTCTGAACACTTTATTTAATGCTTCATTTTAAAAGGAACATTTTGAACATTTATTTTTTAATTTCAGATTTTTTTTAGATAAAGCAGTTTTTTTTAATTTGAGAATATTACATTTTGGTTATATGAATTGCATTTGTACAGTTTGAGTTAAAGTTATAAGTGTGCCCATCACCCAGATGTGTGTGTTGTACCCATTAGGTGTGAATTTACCCATCCCCTTCTCCCCGCCCCCCCACACCTGCTTGGTTTCCATTGAGTTTTACTTCGATTTTAATTAATTGGGACACAGTAGGGAGAAGGAAGTCTCCCTTGATCTTTCTAAATGTGAAATTCTTTTTTATTGCTTATTCTTTCCCCAATCATTTATTGTTACTATTGTTGATTACTCCACCAATACTGTATCACTACTATGCATTTATATACTGATTAATTCTTGTTTATCCTGCTTGCTGTTCCATGTGTGCTTTCCAACACAAGATTAATTCTATCCATACTAGAATATTCTCAGCCTTACCTCTCTGGATATTGTGTGTCCAATACTTCCTTCATTGTCTTTCTCCTGCATTCCTTATTAGAGGTATTAGAGATAAATTGGATCCTCCCACTAAAGCTGTCATTTGACCTCTGGCCCTGAACTACTTTTTCCTGTTTTCATCCTGTAGTTTACAGATGTGCATTCTTTACAACGATAAGCAAACATTTAAATCCTTTCTTTGACTATATCTCTTTTCAACCTGAACAATCTCTTAAGTATTTAATTTCACTGATTATATTTTTAATACCTAGCATTTGAAACTAGTTCTTTTTTATATCATCCTGCTCTCGTGTTTCATAGCTTCCTTTCTCTTATGCCTTTGAGAATCTGCAACATACTTATTTTAAGGTCATCTCAGATTTGTTATTTCATACTGTATCTGAAGTGATGATCTCCTAAAGTTTGATTTTGCTAGCTATTGTTCTCAGCATTTATTTCCTCCTATGTTTTGGAATTTTGGTTTGCAGGCCCATCTATAAAGATTCTCTTTCTCTTTCTCTCTCTGTCTTCTCTGTTTACATGTCCCTTGTCTTTAGTTTTGTGTCTTTCAATTTGGCCCTATAGTCCCCTATTTATAGCCAGATCTGATATTATCAGTTTAACACTTTAGTCTTCTGGGGATGTTGGGGCTATCTCAGGTCAAAGCATGGCCTAGTAAACACCCAGTTCCTGGTGGAAAAGATTTCTGGTTTTTCCCACATCCTTAGGTATGCCCCTTTATACATGTCTTTTCCTTGGGAAAGGTTACAGCTTTTGTTTGCGCCCTCTCCTCCTTCGTGAGCCTGGATTCAAACAGTGAACCTGGATCAGCGTCCGCCTCCGTGAGGCATTTTTAATCTGTCACTCTCTATCTACTCTGCCTGCTGCGAAGGCAAAGCCCATAGGCATAAAGTTTTGACCCTCTTGTCTGCTTTTACATCTGATTCCTTTTCTGGTTCCATGGACGTTTATCTTATTTTGAAGAATTGCTATGCTTTTAAATTTTTTTTCTTTTCAAATTGTTTCCATAATCCATATTTTTTTGATGTGCAGAGACTGTCTCAAAGAGTGAACTGATCTCCTTGTATTCTTTTTCATTAAAACCAAACAAAAAATAAATAACTGTAAGGGAGATCCTTTTAAAGTCATTTGAAATAAATTATTTTCTCAAAGCTTTAAAATGTGTCACTATATTCAAGTCTCTAAGTGATGTTTCAAAAGTTATTTTTCTAAACTCATGCAAAATTTTTTTAATCTGCTAGTTGTTAGTCAAGATTTTAAAGTTAAAAATGACATAATTATAGCTTTTAGAAGAGTTAAGCCATGTTTTTCTTTTGAAGACATACCAGCAAAGCATAATTGCAAATAATATTGCTTAATAGACAGACTTATTTTAGTTGCTTAGTTAAACTTATTTTAGTGGATCTATGTTGTAAAAATAAAACTTGAAGATTGAAGAGTGAATGCACTTTATCTGAATCATTAATTCAGGCCATTCTCTTCCTTAGAAAGTGTGATTTCACACCAACCCTTGGCAACAGATAAAATTTTGAAGTTGCACTAAAAATAAAATAGTACTTATAATTTTACTTAAATATTTTGATCACTGAGAAATAGATCCATTTTAATATTAATGAGATATATTTACTCAAAAGTGTAGTAACTACTTGCAGTATGGCTTTTGCAAAACTGCTATAAAAATAGTCATTTCTGAGAATCATTCTTTTTGGATATTTATCATAAAGATATTATATATTAATTTGTGCCTGACATGCTTAGAGAATATAAAGCACATAAATGTTCAACAAAAACATTGTCAATTTTATCATCATAAAAGGTATTAATGTTAAAATTAAAGATATTGAAAAGACATTTTACTCCCTGCAAGGCACAATCAAAATAAATTCTAACATTTAATTAAATTTCATTTGAGTGATTTTAGTCCTGTTTTAGGTTTTAGCAATTAGTTATTTCCAAATTCATGTCTTTTAATTCCAAGTTTGTTCACTCTATTAGTTTAGCAAATTTATAATTACAAATATTCTAAGCCATCTTTGGTAATCTTTAGCTTATTTTTAAATCTACCACTGCATTGGATAGAATAGACTAGTCATAAACTGATTACATGGAAACAAACCTCACCAACTTCACATGAATTAGATACGAAAATAACATGGACTCTGGAGTTGGAAAGACCTGAATTTGTATTTTGGCTACACTACTTAGTGACTCTATGACCTTAAGAAAGTTACTTAAGTCTCAGTTTCATCATCTTTGAAATGCTGGAAATAGCACGTAACTCCCAGGTTTGTTGGAGGATAAAATGAGATCATGTAAAACCATTGACCCAACGCTATACCATATCAGGGACTCTCTCAGTGAGGATTTTATCAGATGTAAGAGCTCCAAAGGATCTATTCAATTCCTTGGAACCAAAGTATATAAAGTAAACCATTGTCATATATATATATGTATATACATACATGTGTGTGTGTATATATAGACACACATATTAATCAATAAAATATATAAATAAATATATATGTTAATCAGTAACCCTTGTTGAGTACTTACCATGAGGCCTGTATAGTCCTAGCTGTTGAGAGTACAAACATAAGCTTGAATTCCACTTTGATAAAGAAGAACATTTATAATTAGAAAATGTTCCTAATTTCAAGTAAAAGGGGAGATGGCATTTGACCATGAGAAGAAGAAACCAAGAACCACAGAATCAAACACCAAGAAGTTATTACCCCTGCTTGTTGCTTTCTGATTCTCTTTCTCAGTTCACATTTTTCTCATCCCTGCTTCTCTGGGGCTCAACTTCTTTTATGTCTCTTCCTACATACTGGATTTCTTTTTCCAGATTGTTCATGGCAGCCAAGTGAAAGACACATAACACTGTTTTGGTGTCAGGGACTGCATCCCCTCATCTCTCTAGGTAATGACTTCATATTTCCTGGAGACAAATCCCAATTGACCCAGCTTTGTTGAATGCCCACCTGTCCAATCAGCTGTGGCAGGTGTCAAGGTCATGGAGTAAGCTGCTCATTAAGCAGAAAATGCAAGGACCTAAGAATTTAAGGATGTTACCTATACAGGCTGGGAGGGGTTGGTTTATTCCTTCTAATAAATATTCTTAAGAAGGGAAAATATGTTATTCAGAGAAAAGAAACTAAACAAACTAGCTAAGGCTGATTGAAATAAAATCAACCATGTTGTATCAGACTTTGTCTAACTTTCCCCACAACAAACATCTTATTAAAACAGAGTGACAAAAAGCGAAATATTTATGAGAGTTGAAGAAACCCTTATGTGAAGACAAGAATTCCCTGGGAAAGACTTTTGTTATCTTGATAAAATGTTATAATTTTACAAAACCTTTAGACACATTATAAACCACATTTATTTGTTAGCTTATTTGCTTCAATCACCTTGCTTACATGGACAAGGACACAAAACATTGGCTTCACTCTACTTCAGTGAGACAAATTTTTTACCAAACCTCAGTCAAATGGAGTCTGTTGGTTTGAAGGATGAACAGATGAGACTCTGTATGTATATATTTTTAGTGTATGTTTGTACAACAATATTTAAGAAAGAGATTTATGGTAGGTAGTTCAATAGTGCACCAAAAATATTACTCTGCTAGAAAAGTATTTCAAAGAGTATGGCCTTCTAAAAGACGATAAAGGCCATCATTCCATATTACACAAAATATCAATAGTATTATCTGTTATTTAGATATAGGAATAAAGAAGTTGTGACATCCAAGGACAAAAAGTAAGTGAGACAGAAATTGAAAGATAATTACTGTCTTAACATCAACTAGTTCTATACTAGGGAGAACGAATTTAAAATATAACTACTAATTTAGAAAGGAAACCTTATTTAAATTAAAAAAAAAAGTATTTCTCAGGCTGTGTGCTGATAAAGAGAATTAATTATATATGGTTTACATGGCTAAAAATGTCTCTTTTCTTGAATCAAATTATCTTTAGTTAAGTTCAGGTCAAGTAGTAATACAGAATGCCCATGATATTTGAGATTCTGTGCTGGGTTTTGAGGACAAAGAATTTAAAAATGTTATAATGCTGTACTTCAGTGATTTTGAGACATAATAAATGAGGAAGACGTGAATACACAGAATTACCAATTCAGCATACTTTCAGAATGATAGAAGCACGTAAGCAGTACAAAAATAATTTAAAGACAGTTGTGTTGACACTACCAGTGTGACAACCACATTGTACTTAAGGGTCTCCATTAATCTTATAGAATTTAGATTTATGAAGCCTGGAGATTCACCATAAATCTTAGCAATACCTTGCTGAGGTAAAAAGAATTGACAATATATTTCACATCTATGGAGGGTCAAAGCTTTAAGCCAAATGATTAAGATGTCAAATATTAAATCAACAGACAATGGGTAAAAGAATTTTCTTTCTGTTTTATTCAACAGGACCTTCCAATGCATCTGAAATCAAGCTTGGTGACAATGGTTTACTTCATGCCTGGTACCTGAGATAGGTCCCTTTTCAAATTGACCCCACTTGGGACCCCTATTTATGACAGATCTTGGACAATGTTCCTGGCCTTTTTGTCTTTATTCTTCATCCCAAAGCCCAGCTTACTTTTGCCTGTGACATAACATGTTCTTCTTGTGACCTCCCAATATAGATATGCTCAAACCTGTCTCTTATTTGCCTACTCACACTTGGCATTCATGATATTCTTTTTGTTTTGTCCTGATGACCCATGCTCTTCCTAAAAATCTCGATTAGATTCAAGGGTCTCTGCATTATTCTCTCTCAATTGTGATACATAATTTTTTCTGCCTTTATTACCTGGCCCAACTTCTATCCTTTGCTTCTTGTGGCATACTATGAAAACCTTGGGATTATATTAGGTGTATATAATAATTCTCCTGTATTGCTCAAAATCTGATTTATAATTTGTTATTTACATCAGAGTTTGCAAATTTTAAGCCAAGTCTTCATTTTTATTTCCATGGTATCTACAGATCCCATCACACCCACTTCCTTCCTTCTCCCAGTGTCAGTGTGAAGCATCTTGGCCAAATCTGCAGTTAGAAGATTAACATGGGGCATGCTCAGAAGATACTTTCAGGAGTATTGCAGGTGAATGGTTTGGTAGAGGATGGAAACCATAGGGTGGTTTCCTTAGCGTCATGTTCTCCTCTCACTGCAATGTTATCTTCTGTGCTTAGATGTTTGACTTTAATAAGCTCCACTAAAAATGCAGGTATTATTTAGAAGAATAATTCTTTAAGAATTATTTCCTACAACCTCAATTATAATTATAGACATTAGTAATATTTATTGAAATCTCCATTAAGAACACACATGCAATACGGGGACAAAGATGTGGGTAGATGGGGACGCAAAGTTAGAAGAAAGTGAATGGAAGGGTTTTAATGATACCATGTACAATGAGCACAGTTCTGGAAATTATAAGATCTCTGTACTGGTCTTGGATTTGCCTCTGACTTTAATTGGAAAACCGTATTTTCAAAATTTCCTTCTGCAAGTAAGAGAAACTTAAAAGTGCCTTCATTTACCATGTGCAAATTTTGCATGGGTGATAGAGCTTCATTCTTTGTTTTAGATTATGTTGTATTGAATATACAAATATTTTTATAGCTTTAAAAACACCACTGAAATAACATAGGCATTTTACAGGTTATGAAACAGAAAAAGTAAGATACAGACCATCCAAAATATTGCAAATACTTTTGGAGGTTTGGAGGTTACTTTATAATATTTAAACATCCTTTTTAATATTGGTGTTAGCAAGTAACATACAGTACAAAAAAGTACAGGCTTGGCAGGGGTATATACTAGTGGTATTTGTTAATATCCTCAGTTCTTGCATTTCTTATTCTTTCCATTCTTAGAAATATCTCTTCAAATTTTTCGGTCATTCAGTGCTCTCCAATTCTGCACTTTCTCTCTTTCTATCAAGGGATTTACAAATTATTTATATGAAGGCATAAGTACATATGGAACTTGAATTTCTTACTCTTACCAGGATTATTTGCATTTAGGCAAGGTCAACGTTTTGAGCTGAATGACTGAAGTGCTGAATGTGGAACATGAAGAATCAGCCAATGGATAAAGGAGTCTTTTTTTTCTTTATCTTAAACAGGATAAAATTCCACTGCATCTGAAATCCAGCATGATAGTCAATTAACTACTTCATGCCAGGACAATGCTATTCTTAAATTATGTGTTCTCTTATATTTTAGAGGAATTTATATCTCAATGATAATTTACAAGGAATTTTCATAAACTTTGCATTTTTCAAATACTTACAAACACTTTTTTTTTTTTTGAGACAGGGTCTCCCTGAGCTCAAGTGAGTCTTTTGACTTAGTTTCCTGACTAACTGCAACTACAGATGTGTGCCACATGCCCAGCTAATTTTTTAATTTTTTAGAGAGATGAGAGTCTTGCTATATTTCTCAGGCTTGTCTCAAACTCTTGGCCTCAGGAGATCCTCCCACTTTGGCCTCCCAAAGTTCTGGAATTACAGGCATGAGCCATTGTGCCCAGTCAAAAGACATTTTCAAATAGGACAAAACAAAATGCACAAAAATTGAAGTAAATTAAACCTCGTTTCACCTGTGGTATCTGAAATCTGAATCATATTAGACAAATCAACTTTTTACTCAAATGAATTTGTTTCATTTACATTATGCTAAAGAGGAAGGAAGAAACACTATAAATTTAGAGATATAGAATGTGTTGCACTACTAAGCTTATAGCATTGGACTACTTCTAGGACCGTGTCCTGTTTATGACTTTCAAATGTGATGTAGGCATCTGGGCCTGAGGAACTAGTCTTGCTTAAATGGTGTAATCACTATGCAGAGGCAGAAAGTGATGAAGAATAACAGAGTGATGGTAGGTGACTATTTTCAATAAATTTGTTTTAGATTTATTGGTCTTTGTTTCTATGGCTTGGAGAATTAATTTAACTGGTCTGCTCTGTTAATGTTCCCTCTTCTATTTCTTGTATATTATTTGTACATAGCACCACAAGATAACGGTTTGCAAATCAGAGTGTTAAAGAGCACAGAGAACTTAATTTGGTTTACTTTTGAGATTTATTACTCTGCAAAAAGAGGCTTGGGAGAGAAATTCAAGAACTTCATTATACAACAAATCGAATGAGACTGAGAGTTGTGCTGTTAGAATATAAATTAATAGACTAATATGTAATCTTGATGTAAACAAACTTTATGATGATGTCTATGTTCATCTCCCTTAAAAACAGATAATTTCTATTTAAGTACTGTGTCTGAAAATTAAAAATATAGTAAAAACATTGTTCTATCTTTTCATAAATATAAATGAATTTTGTTCCTAATTTTTTTTTAAATTTCACTTATAAAGACTGAGCTGACTGAGGTTTTGACAGGCAAATGAATTAAATTTATGTTACCATGACTCATAATAATCTTCCCATTGATTCATAATTTTAGCAACCAATATTATTTCTCACTGTATATAAAGTATAGACTTCTGATTCAGTTTTATGGGAGGCTGAAGTTTGCATAACATTAGTGTAAAACCCATTACTTTTATAAAACATCAAGCCTGTTTCCTTTGTGAAAAGTCTTACCAATTGCTTGTATCTGAGATTTTAAATGTCAATTATTCAATAGCTAGTTATTTTTTTGTATTTTTAAAGTGATCATGAGTTGTAAAATACGAGATAAGACTAAAATAAAAAACAAACTCAGGGGTCAGTAGTTTCTAGCCAAGATGGAATGGAATAACAAAATTTACATATTGACATAAAAACAACAAAAGTAACAGTATGCAGTGCAGGGAAGGAGAACCCAGTAGTATCTTGGTGAATTTCCTGAGTTGAAGAGATGGAGCTTAGAAAGTAGGGAGGCTGAAATATTTGTATGTCACAAAGCAGAGTTCTGGAGAGGCAAGAGCTTTATAGGGTACTGTTAAAATTTGTCAAAGGTCCCTAGAAGTGTTCAGCTGAATAGAAAGTACTCAATTCCAGGAAAAGAACCACTTAAAGTGGATAGAGGAAATAATCCAGAGATTTCACACAGGGCCTGTAAAAGTTGTTTACTGAGTAGTCCAGAGAACCTTATATTTCATGGTGCATTGAATATTGCCTCAATAGGAGAGTATTGCCTCAGTGGTAGGGAAAATTAGCCCTATATTATGGCTGCATAAATCCCAGAAAATAAAGTTTAAAGGCAAGCTTTGAAAGGACTAGGCAACAGAAAGTAATAAAAGGCATCCAAATTGGGAAAGAGGAGGTCAAACTATCCCTGTTTGCTGACAATATGATCTTAGAAAACCTAAAGATGCTGTCAAAAGACTCTTAGAATTGACATATAAATTCAGTAAAGTCTCAGGTTATAAAATTAACATACAAAAATCGATAGCATTTCTATATACTAATAGCATTCAAGCTGAGAGCTAAATCAAGAACTCAATACCATTTAGTATAGCTGCAAAGAGAATAAGATATCTGGGAATATACTTAACCAAAGAGGTTAAAGACCTCTACAAGGAGAACTGCAAAACACTGATGAAAGAAATCATAATTGACATCCACAAATGGAAAAGCATCACATGCAGATGGATAGGTGCAATCAACATTGTTAAAATGCCTGTACTGCCCAAAATGATTTATAGATTCAATGCAATTCTCACCAAAATACCAACGTTGTTTCTCACAGATCTAGAAAGAATAATCCTAAACTTCATATAGAACCCAAAAAGAGCTCAAACAGCCAAAGCAATTCTAAGTAAAAAGAACAAATTTGGAGGCATCACATTACCTGACTTCAAATTATATTACAAGGCTATAGTAATCAAAACAGCATGGTACTGCCATAAAAGTAGACACATAGACCAATGGAATAGAATAGAGAACCTAGAAATAGAAACATATAGGTACAGTCAACTTATTTTTGACAAAGAAGACAAAAACATACACTGGGGAAAGAACACCCTATACAATAAATGGTGCTGGGAAAATTGGATAGCCACATGCAGTAGAATAAAACTGGATCCTTATCTCTCACCATATACAAAAATTAAGTCAAGGTGGATGAAATACTTAAATGTAAGACCTGAAACCCTGAACATTCTAGTAATGTAGGAAAAACTCTTCTAGATATAAGCCTAGGCAAAGAATTTATAAATAAGACCCCAAAAGCATATATAGCAAAAACAAAAATAAACGGGACTTAATTAAACTAAAAACTTTCTACACAGCAAAAGAAATAGTCAACATAGTAAATAGATAATCTACAGAATAGGAGAAAATATTCACAGACTATTCATCTGTCAAAGGGCTAATATCCAGAATCTACAATGAACTCAAACAAATCAGTAAGAAAAAAAAAAAAATAACCCCATCAGAAAGTGGGCAAAAGACATGAGTAGGTTTTTCTCAAAAGAAGATAGACTAATGGCCAAGAAACATATGAAAAAATGCTCAACATCACTAATTGTCAGGGAAATACAAAGTAAAACCACAATGACATACCATCTTACCCCTGTGAGAATTGCATTATTAAAAAGTCAAAAAACAGTAGATGTTGGTACAGATTCAATGAAAAGAGAACTCTTATACACTGTTGGTGGGAATGTAAACTAGAAAAACTGCTATGGAAAGCAATATGGGTATTCCTCAAAGAACTAAAAGTAGACCTACGATTTGATTCAGCAATCCCACTACTGGATATATGTCCAAAAGAAAAGAAGTCACTATATCAAAAAGACAAGGGCCTGAATGTTTACTGCAGCACAATTCACAAATTACAAAGATATGGACCCAACCTAAGTGCCCATTAACTGATAAGTGAATAAAGAAAATGTGGGACACACACACACACACACACACACACACACACACACACACATGTATATATACACATACCATGGAGTACTACTCAGTGATAAATAGGAATGGAATAATGTTTTCTGCAGCAACTTGGATGGAACAGGAAACCATCATCCTAAGTGAAGTATCTTAGGAATGGACACATAAATGCCACATGTTCTCACTTATAAGTGGGAGCTAAATGAGGGATATATATGGTTATACAGAAGTATAATAGATATCAGAAACTAAGAAGGAGGGAGGGTGGGAGATGAGGGCCTAAAAATCTACCTGTCAAGTAGAACGTACACTATTTTGGCAACAGGCACACTGAAAGTCCTGACTTCAGCATGTT
>RJWJ010021220.1:0-28139 GCA_004363605.1 Indri indri
GCATCAGGGGTGCGGACCAGCAGGGGCATGCTGGCCAGTTCTTTGAAGGGGAGTGCTAGCACTTTCCTCTGCAACCTGACTTTTTTTGTTCCAGGGAATGACCAGGCATTACCAACACAGCATTTCAACATTTTTTCACTTGAGTTTAATTGAGTCCTGTTAGACTTAGAGCCTTGCTGTTTGCATTCAGATGACTTTGTGAATCACTATAGTAATCTAATAGTTGTTTTTTTAGGAGAACCCTAATTCTAGGTTCCTAAGAGGCACCTCTCTGCAGACCCTCCCAACCCCATGACCCCTTAGGGTGTCAATCTCTCTGTTGCCAGCCTCCCTCCAGCACCCTTGATCCTTCACACAGACTTTTCTCAAGCAGGGCCATGGCAGGCTTTCACACTCTGCATCTTTCCGAGCATCGTGGTCACCAGTTTCCAGAGAGGAGACAATGGACAAGTCAGGGCTGCATAAATCACACCGAGCCCCTAACTGTCCTGTTTCCCTTCGTCTTGCTAAAATTGAGGTGGAAGCACAGAAGGGCTTTGTTGTTTTGTTGTTTATTTTGTTTTGTTTTAATTTCACAGATGTTGCTCTGTCCTTGCTTTACACATAGTATTTAGTAAACATTTGTTGAATGGAAAATAAGTGTCATTTGTGTAAATAAACACATGCTTGATATTATTATAATAATAACAGTGGCTATTTTTTGATACTAGCTGCTGATTATTTTTAGAGCTTATAAAAGTTAGACAATAATACTTTATAGGGTCTATCCTAGTTCATCTTTATAATGGTTCAATTCAAGTCTGAACTTCTTTTATCTCCTGATTTTAACTTAAGTAAGCTTTCCCAAGATCACCCAGCTCACATGTGACAGAGGTAGGATTTCAATGGCTGCCCAAAACGTATGTTTACAGTGGTTCATGACCCTCACATCTAAGCCCCACGAGAGCACAGCTGTGGTGTGATTCTTGCTCCAGCAAGAGGCCTCAGTGTCTTCTACCAGGAAGGCCTTGGTTGGCATCATTGCCAAGGGAACCAGGCATTCCAACTACACCAATGAAAAAGTTCTACAAAGTCAGGCCCAGGGTGGAGGCAGCTCCAAGTTAATGCCATTTGATGGTTCCTGTGTAAAGTGCAGCAGAAAGCATCACAGAACAAGCTTTGCCATTCTGCCTGGTATGGCTGGAGTACCCACCAGTCACCATATTTAACTCAGGAAGGGTAGGTTTTAAACAAGAGGATAAAAAAGGTGCCAGTTTCAGTGATCTTTCCTCTCTTCCTAGGGCAAGATTCCATATCTAGGTTTCTCTCCCTCATTTTACCTTACTCCTGACACTAAGCTGTTAATTCTTTGACATTAAAATACTAAGAAAATACCTCTGAACTGACTGGGTTTTTCAAACATCAAAATTATAATACCACAGCTGCCAGCTCCAGTTTCCTGTAGCTTATGTTTTGGCTAAAAGCCAAGCATCAGCCGATCAAACTCTAAGAAGCCAGGCAAATTTAAAATCATAGCTGCCCAAATAGAAATTAGTAAGACGGTTATCAGTAAATGGAAAATAAGTCTCATGTAATACCTCTAAACATAGGTTAATAAACTAAGTCCTTAATTTTCCTTAGTGAAAAGTAGACCTCTGATTAATGTTAAGATTTAGCCAGCTATTTTAACATTGGTCTTTAAAAAAAAAAAAGTAGAAAAAACTCTCATTCATAATTCTCATTCATGTAGTAATTCTATTAATTGATTTAATTAAATCTTCATAAGAACTGTGTGAAAGAGGCATTATTCTTAACCCTGATTTGCATTTGAGGAAACTGAGGTCTGAGGAATTTAAATGACTTGCTCAGCTAGAAAGTGACAGTGAAAATTTCAACCCAGTTTTTTTCACTATGAATTTATCACTCTTTTTGCTCAACCATGCCACTTCTTGCTAGAACTTAAAAGCTTTTACTTCCATTATAAACTGATGTTTAGCCATTATATTTCCCTTTTTTTTTCTGAAAATCTATACACTCATTCATAACATAGGCTGTGTCTAGAACCTTTGTTGTTGATAGGACTTCTCAGTTAACTTCAATATTTGATTCAGATAATAGCATTCATTTATTTGCAATTAACTGGGGCAGAAAGGACAAGGGCCAAAGAGGTCACAGATAATTTCAAGTTACCAATGAGGCAAAATTAGAGTCACTTCTTGATTATCCAGGAATGAATTTATCATTTTGTGCATGAGTAATGTCAGGTGCCTGAGACCTATTCCTCAGTAGCAATTACCTTTAATAATGTACAAAATTGTCCTGGAACTTAGAGGCTCAAAACAAGACAAATCTATGTTGTTCAGGAATCTGTAATTTGGGCAGGGATTGGTGGGGATAGCACATATCTGCTCTACTTCGCACTGGAGTGGCTTAAAGGCCAAGTGCTAGAGGCATCTGACGCCTCATTGACTCACCTGGCTGCTGGTTGGGAACTTCAGTTCCATTCCATGTGAGCTTATCTGTGTCATCTGTCTGTGTGGGCTAGTTTATGCTTCCCCACAGCATGGTTGCTGGTTGTTAAGGGTGGTCATCCTAAGAGTACAAGCAAGAGACAGGTAGAAGCTGTAACCCAAAGATTCAGCCTTGGAAAACAACATAGCATCATTTCCACTACAGTCTATTGGCTGGAATACTCCCAACCTCCCCACCCAGATCCAAGAAGAGGGTACATGGATCTTACCTGTGGATAGAGATGAGTGTCGGTTATCTAATAAGAAAAGCATGTGGGATGGGCCATCTTTGGAATCCATCCTCCTCCCAGAAGAGTTTGATAATCTGATTATCCATGGTCGCTGGAACCCTAAAGGAAAGGCAAAAAGACAATAAGTACGCAGGCAAGTTCCTATTGAACCAATAGGTTTAAGAGCCACTTTTGTGGTCAGCCAGGTACGTGTCTGTCTTATGCACATAAAAGTCCCATCTCGCCTTTATTAACCCTTCTGACTCTGGTCTTCCTTGTGTTGTTTTCCTAAGTTTTGTCTTTATGTCACAAATTTGAGTGACTCTCTGGATGTGTGGGAGGGGGGAAAACAAAAGCACCATGGGTCTCTTAACCTTGTCCGTCAAGATAAAATACAATTAAAACCTAGAATCAACTGAAGCTGACCCTGATGCAAGCTCACATTTTACAAGGTATTTCCCTTTATTTCTTGAGGGGGAACAGGGTGGGGAAGAAAGGTTTTCTGGGGCCCAAATCATATCCTGCCCTTGTTTAAGGCTCATAATGCTGTCGCATAGACAATTGAACTGTAATTGTAGCGCTCAGATTCCCATTTAAAATAGATTCCATTTCCCCGGGAGAAATGATCCAAATGGCTTGCTTTCCTGAGTGGGGTATCAGAAATGCTCCTGTCAGCTCATGGTATGCACTTAATTGTGAAGGCAACTCTACTTCTCACATATTTGCTGCACACCCCTGCAACGTATTTACAGCTTGGGGCTCTTCCTTCCTAACATATCCCAGATTCCATTTTGCTTTGATACCTAGACCAGCCAAATCCTGAGTCATAGGTGGGTTCTGACCCAGGTTTCATTGCTCCTAATGAGTCAAATTGATCATAGGATAATTTTCCAGCTGTAGCCTATATGAGTATCAGGCCAAAAACTCAGGTGTATAAATAATTATTTTTTAATTAATAAATATATTTATAGTTTGAGCTCTCCACTCTACTGGGTGCCGGAACCTGGTGTCAAACAGAGCAGAGTCTCATTGCTTCCTGTCTTGCCCTAGGTTCCCAGTGGCTTGGATGGTCTCACAGCATTGGCAGAGCCACAGTTCTTGGTTATTGCTATGGTCTGAATATTCATGTCCCCTCAAAGTTCATACATTAAAATCCTAACTGCCAAGGTGAAAGTATTAAAAGGTCGAGCCTTTTGGGGAGGTGATTAGGTCGTGAGGGCAGAGCCCCCATAAATGGGGTTTGTACCCTTAAAAAGAGGCCCAAGGGAGCTCCCCTGCCCTTCCACCATGTGAGGTAACAGAGAGAAGGCACCATTTAGGAACCAGAAAGCAGGGCCCTCACCAGACACTGACTCTGCCAGCACCTTGATCTTGGACTTCTCCACCTTCAGAACTGTGAGAAATAAATTTCTGTTGTTCATAAGCTACACAGTCTATGGTATTTTGTTATAGCAGCCCAAATGGACTGAATGGTGTCCCTCCAAGATTCACATGTCAAAGTCCTAACCCCCAATAGGATGATATTTTAGAGATGAGGCTTTTGGGAAGTACTTAGTGTTAGATGAAGTCATAAAGGTGGGACCCTTATGATGGGATTTATGCCTTTATAAGAAGAGATACCAGAGTGCGTGAGCTTTCTCTCTATATGTGCGTGTGTGTGTATATATATGTGTGTGTGTGTGTATACATACGTATATATCTATATAGCCCCCTCTCTCCCTCCCTCCCAAAGGGCCCTCATCAGAAACTGAATTGGCTGGCATTTTGATCTTGAACTTCCCAGCCTTCAGAACTATGAGAAATAAACTTCTATTGTTTAAGCTATCCAGTCTATGGTATTTTCATATTTTGATATGGCAGCCTGAGCTGACTAATGCACTCATTTTTCTTTCATTTTTATCTCCAATTTATTACATTTTCTTCCCATATTCTCCCATGACTCCACTACAATGTACCATCATCAGTTGTTTCCTCTTCTTTCAACAAAGAAGAGGTAGATCAGACAGGGGAAGGAGCAGTTAACACAAATAAGGAGTTTTTTTCTCATATGAAATTGCCCAACTCTCTCCTCTCCTCTGTATCCTTAATTAAACCTCGAAACCAAGCTTCCTGTTTGCTTGTAACAGATGGAACCTACGAGAATGCAGAAGTGTTTTGCTGGTAATGTGTGCTCCGTTTTGCCAGGCTGGACTTTATAATGCAGAGTGGTAAGCACAGCATCTCTGAGCTGGTAGCAGGGTGCACTCCTGAGGTATTCCATCATGTGGATCAAAGGCCAGAAGCTAATAGCACTTAAATAATAAATGTGCCATTTTACAGCATGCACCGTTGAAATTTGAGAGAAATAAGGAAATGTAGGAAAAGTACAAGGGGAGTACTTTCCTGACAATACCTCAGAAAGAAACATTAGGGAAGGGGAGGACATCTTCAGGATCTCAGCAAGGGACTGTGTTAGAAAGGGCCTGTCATCGAGATCTACCTTGTGGCTGGCAAAGCCTCTGTTTCATTAGCATATGGGGGGATGGGGAGATACTGGGGATTCAGGATTTAGTCATGGAAATGCAGTGATGGGAAGAGGAAGGATTCTGGGAAACAGGACTTTGAGAAAAATAAAGGACTTTATAAAATTCCAAGACTCTGAGAAAAATAAAGGGTAGTTGTGGGTAGTATCTCCACATTGTTGTCCGGGTTTTGGTGTTGATGCTTTTTTAAGGCAATAAGCTCTAGGGTGTCTCTGGAGAAGCCCCTTTTCTTCCATCTTGCTCCCAGAGAGATCATGGACATTGTGAGGGGCTGGAATGAGTTCAGTGTGGGCCTGAAATGGATTCAGATGATATCCTGAATCCACTGTTCACTGGTGCTCAAAGAAAGTCTGTGGCCCACATGTGTCAGAATCCTCTGGAGTTAAAGATGCTGTGTATGGGGTCCCAGCCCAGATGAACTAAATCAGAATCTTTGGGAATGGGGTCTGGGAAACTGAATTTTCAAGAAAAGCCTTGAGAAATTCTTATGTGCTGTAGTTAGAGAGTTCTTTATCCTGAGTATTCCAGCATCTGGTACAGTGCCCAGTTCCCACTAGTCACCAAATAATTATGGTGATGATGGCAAAGAATAAATAGATCTCCACTATGTATCCTAGTTTCTGAAACGTGATAGGTTTCAGTAAATGTTTATCGAATGAATGTTTAGAATAGCTTCTGGTTCATAAGAGGTACTTTGAATGAAAGAATCCATCTATCCAACCAACCAGCAAGCTGTCTATTCACACATTCATCCAAATTTTGGGATTTGGCACAGAGGGGAGGCACTAAAAGGGGAGTAAGATACATGAATAGGAACTGGAAAACAGAGATCTCATTATAAGCACAGGAGCAGATGTCAGAGAGGGGCCAGGAGAAGGAAATAGAAACCAGAACTTCACGAGGGCCCTGCATGTTCCTTACAGGAATAGCCAGAGCAGCCACAGAATCAGCAGAACATGTGTTTATAAATTTGCACTTGCATTGGGGATGTGAGGGGAGAGGAGAGGCAAGATATGCTGGAGATGGGGCTGGTTTGTGGTGATATCAAGGTAGGATCATGAGACAGGTATGAAGGCCACTGAGAATGTTCACGGCAGGGCAGCCACTGGGGAGGAATGAGCAGTGGGAGTAGGTCCTATAATTGATCTTCTCTCTTCCGGCAAAGCTTGTCTGACCACCCCCTCTTCCCACTCTCCAAAGGTCTCTCCAAAAGCTTCTTGTAACATGCTATAGCACAGATTCAAGTTTAAGGGCTACAGGAAAGAGGGACAAGACACTGGCAGTAAATAAGATAGTGGTACCGAATGTCACTGGGAACTGCCTTCATTCATGCTCCTCATGCAAATCTGTGGGTGGAATGACATTGAAGACCTCCTATGATCCTCAGAGGAGAATTTATAAAGAGGCTTTACCTTGGAAGTGTGTAGTTGAAAGTCAAGTCAGGTTTTTCTTCCCCTCAATGCATTTTTCACCATTGTAATTGTAATCCATACTTATTCTGAAAAGTTTTAAAAACAAAGAAGCTTTTAAAATAACCCCAAATTCTACCTCGGTGTGCATTTTGGCATTCCCTGCCCCTGCCAGTCTGCTGGCCATGAACATCCTACACCGTTATTGCCATTGTGATTTCAAGTTCTGCTGTCATGTTTTATTTAACTTTGCATAATAATCTGCTATAATGAGTTTTTGATAAGTGGGATAGCAAAGAGGTTTAAAGTGAGCTCTTTGGGAATCAGAAAAATTTAGAATGGGTTATAGGCTACCCCTAACTGCATATAGGACCTTGGATTCATTTGTTTACCCCTCTAGGCTCAGTTTCCTTTTCTGTATAACGAGACCAAACAGCCCCTAACCCTGGGAAGTTGTGAGGCTTAAATGGGATAAAGTAGATAAAACTGTCGCACTATGCTTGGCCTATGATATTCACTCAAGAATGTTTTTAATAAGAAAAGTGAAGAATTTTAATGTCTGCATTATAGTTTATCTTAAGATATGCTAAAACCATGCCTCTAGTTAAACCTCTACAGCAGAGTACATTTTGCTTAAAACTTCTTTATGCATTTAATGTATTTTTGGGCACTTAATGTGTGATTACTGCAAATAAGAGAAACTTAAAGTACCTTGAACAAAAAGAGGCAGATTTACTGATCGGTGCAATAAAACTGTGGGACAGATAGAGGTGGGCTTTCTTCAAAATCAGTAGAGTCTGGGACTCCATCATCTTGAAGCTTTTACTCTTTCTTTCTGTGTCTTATCTCTTCTCTTCTCATTCTCTAGACCAGCTTCTGGTCTAGAGTTTGATATCCTCACAACCTCATGCAGAGAGGAGGAAGCCATTCCCCACATAGCTCCGGATTTGGAGAAAATACAGAGGGAAATTTCTGGCTTGGTGTGAGTTACATGACTGCTCTGTGTGTATTTGCTACGACCAGTGAATGGGTTACCATGACTGGATTGGCTGATGGCACGGACCCATCCCCTGCTAAGGTGGAGGGAGGTTGTGTTTGACAGCTCCTTCCATGAATGATACTGCACAACCCAACCATATGATTATTTCCTTAGGACATAGTTTCAAGAGTAGAATTATCAGGTCAAGGTCACTACCATTATAGAGACTCTTAATATAAACATGTTGCTACATTTTCTTGCTCCATGGCTTTTTTTGCAGACTCTCCTTGGTTCCCATAATTTGGTTCCTAGCCCATTGCCCATATGATGGCCTGGACCTCTGAAAACCTTAGCATGTTGCCCAAGGTTGGCCAGCCTGCCTTAAGATGTTTCTACTCTCCATCTTCAGTGTCTAATGAAACTCCTGATCCTGGAACGCCTGCCAGCCCCTTCCTCAAGATGTCTACTCCTGGCATGACAAGAAAAATTATATCCATTCTTGAAAGTCTCAACCTAGGGAACAAATAATCTGCTTTTTTCTTTTTTAAATTTCAGAATATTATGGGGGTACAAACACTCTGGTCACATAAATTGCCTTTGCACCACCCAAGTCAAAGCTACAAGCATGGCCTTCCCCCAAATCAGAATGCCCCTGGATATCAGGTCCTTGAGGGTAAATACGATGCTGATTCATCCCCGTGCCCCTAACCCCAAGGAGCAAGCCAGGCTCTCCAGAAAGCCACGTAGCCTCATAAAAGGGCTCGGAAAATCCAGAGGAAGCCCCAGTCCTGAAGGAAGAGCAAAGTTTCCTGATATTTGCCAAGTGTCTGTTTAGTGATTGCCATCTTCCACTCTGCCTTGTTGAAATCAATAGGAGACTTAATGAAGTGAAAATGAAATCAATATTTAATTCCCACAGGTAAGAGATACTGCCATGGCCTACGTTCAACTGCCAACTTCCCCCAATCCCAAAGAGTAATCAGAGCTGCACCATTGCATACTCATAGCCCAGACTTACTACCTGTAATTTCTTCTTTGGTAATGTACTGCATTCCTACTATGTGCCGGGCATCATGCTGTATACTTTTACTGCACACACAGTAAGTCCAACCAGTGATTTATTAATTAAGTATTAAATACATGGCATAGAAAGTGCTAACTACTTTAAATATATTACCTCATTTAAGCCTCACAACCACATTTTGAGATCTGTGGTGTCACCTGATTCTACAGATGAGACTGAGGCAGGAGAAGTGAAGAAATTTGCCCTGTTATAATATTTCAGAGTCAGGATTTGAACCCAAGTCTGGCTAATTCCATATCCTGGGTTTTTAACCACTGTTCTTCACTATCTCCCATTTCACATATGAGGAAACCAAGGCTTAGAAACTACATTCCCAAGGCCACACACAGGATCTGAGTCTTTCACTTCACCTTCAAAAGCTCCTTTGACACGTGAGTTAAAATTCAGTGATCTCATTTTCCCCATTTGGTAAAGAGCTGTAATGAACAAGGCTGTCTAATTGATCCCACAGAGAATATACGAGATGAAGACACAATTCTTGTCCTTGCACAGTTTATGGTCTCATTGTTGACAGTAAGACAAGTAGAAACGAAACACAATATGTGGAAATCCAGACACGGCACAGGTGGTGAATCCATTAAGACACCTTTGGATGTAAGCAGCAGAAAAGCATGACCAGATAGAATTAAACCATAAGGACTTGTGTTCCCTCATGTAACAGGAAGAGCATAGGCAGGCTGGTGGGTGGTTTGGAGCTGGCTGATTCAGCATCTGAACATCATAAAGATGTATGTGTAGGTCCTCTGCCTCCTTCCACTTTTCCACCTTGTTTAACCATTTGTCCTCAGGCTAACTGCTCTTGTTACAGGGTATTTGTGGGAGTATCGGGTGTTACATCCAGAAATGACCATGCACTACAGGAACAAACACTATCTCTTCTTATGTATCTCTTTTTTTTTTTTTTTTTTTTCTTAAGTGAGAAAACATTCCCTAAATATTCTCTGCAGATTCAAGGGACTCTTTGGTCAGAATCCCACCATGTCAATCCCCCAAACTATTAGTGTCTCAGGAAATGAGACAATCATAGCTGACTTAGAGGACCCAGAGGACAGGAAGCACATACATTCTCCTGCCTCCTTGACAGTTCAAATGACAGCTCTGCCATTTACTGTCTTTGCAGTCCTGGGCAGATCACTTAACCTCCATGTGCTCTAATGTATTTGCTTGCACAGTAAGATTCTCCATCAGGTATTAAAGATTTGGACTTTTCACTCAACTACACCCAGGGAGACCAACAGTTAAGTATTCCTCTAACAATCCAAGAGTACAGGAGACATCCACTGGGACTCTTTTTTTTCTCAGTAAAGATACTGTGGGGTCCAAGAGGGATTTAGAGCCAACCCATGTTTTACTCACCAGCCATGCACCTAAGGAGATACTTTTGTCCACCCCTAGGAAAGTGTCATCCAACAAGGACATTATCCACCTTCTAGGCCCCAAATCCAGGAGTTTGCATCTTCAAAGAGTGGGAAGTTCCTTTTTAAAAAATCTGCACAAGGCACCATGTGGTTTAGCTGGAGCCCTGCTCTTCAAGATGCTCAAGGTAAGGAACTGGTGTTTTCCTGCTGGGACGTCTTGGGAGACAATGGGCAAGAATGGTAAGCTCACATTTCTAATTCTTTTTTGTAGCCTAGCCCGAGTACCAAAAGAGTGTGGTGGCTCTGGAATCAGAATGCTAGGGCTTAATTACTGAAGGCTTTTTTTTTTTTTTTTTTTTTTAAAGCTATCTTAGCTTGGGATTCTCAGCCAAGGGTTTGAGATCAGGGAACTTTTTGTTGGATAGTCCCAGGAAGCATGGGTAGGTAATGGGGAACAGAGTAAAACCAATAATAGTCTGATTGTTGGCTGCTGGGGTTTCATTCTGCCAAGATCTATCTAAAGGGCTTTGTAGGATGCAACTTGGAATTGTCTCACCAAGGAACAAAAAGCTGGGGTAGGCTATTTAATTCAGTGACTCCTATTTCTCATTATATAAGAGTTCTAGGGACATGTGGTAGTCACCCATCAAGATAACCCTTAATAATCTCTGCCTCTGGGTATCTGGTATCTGTGCACTTGTGTAGTCTGTTTCCACAGTGTATCAGGATTGGTCCGTGCAACCAGCAGAATATGGCAGAAGTAATAGGATGGCACTGCTGAGGCTAGGTTCTGTATTGTTTTCTCTCTTCGCTCACCAGGGCAGGGGAAGACAGCTGCCATTGAGGAAAGCAAGGGCAGAGGGTCACATGGCTCATGTTGGCCCCCTGCCTATGTGAGTGAGAGAGAAGTGGATCCCCCATTCCCCGTCAAGCCTTCAGATGACTGTAGCTGTGGCCAGCACCTCAAAGTATAGTCTCATGAGAGATTCTGAGATAGAACCACCCCACTAAGTTTCTCCCGGATTTCTTACCCTTAGAAATAGTATGAGGTAATAAATAGTCATTGTTTTAAGTTGCTAAGTTTGGGGTAATTTTTATGCAGCAGTAGCTAACTCATACATGGTGTTAACTTTGCAACACTTCTGAACAGTCTTTTGCATGGGCAAGGCAAGTTCCTGTGGCCAGAGAAGTCATCAAGCAAAGGAGCCGAGACACTTGAGGAAAGACATTTATAGCACATTCTAGAACTGCTCTACAGAGCTGCAGGTGACATCTGAAGGAGTGTGTGAGGACAGGGCACAGCCGTGCCAGCTGGGCAAAGCAGAGCATGGCCAGTCATGCCTCTGAACTTGAGTTTTCCCTCCTCTTTGTACCACTCCTCTACTTCCTGATGTTACTCTCCTCTTCTTCCCCCCACCTTCTATTTATTTATCAATAGATAGATTGAGTTTTGAAAGCAGCTGCCCTCTTAACTAAAACTTGGGTTCTCAAATCTCAGCTCTGGCTAACCCTGAAGGGCTGCTTAAGCAGAGTCACAATGAATCTTTGGTTCTATCAAGAAGGTGTTTTAGTAGCAGAATGTGTCTGATTGTGCAGTTTGGTGCAGAGAGCAGTGTCTGCCATCACAGGTTCAAGGAACGTGGCAGGAATTCTCCAAAAAATAAGATTTATCTATCAATCAGTCAATGAAAAGGCAAATGAACAGGCTTAGTTTCTACCCCAGTCTCAATGTAAAGGTCCATAGGCACTTGCTTTTCAGGTTCTATTTACCAAAATAATTGTCGCATGGCTCAGACTTCAGGTCAGTTCCAATAACTGCATTGGATTTGTGCAGACACTGGGCTACGAGGGGCTGTTCCACAAAGGTAAGATGCATAAGCTTCCTTTCCTCTGGAACTCCAGCTGGTGGAGAAAGCAGCCCAGGAACTGATAATTTTAACATAAGTTCAACTAGACATGCAGGTGTACATCTTTAGAACAGAAAGTCTATGGCTTCTGACAGATTCTTAGAGGCCTGAAAAAATGTAAGAGCTATTTGATCTAGGTCAGTGTGGTCTGCCGTTTGGATCCACATGGCAGAAAATAGAGCTTCGGCTGAGTTATTTTTTTTCTTTTTCTTCAGAATAGTCTTGGCAAGATGAAAATAGTATTTGGAAGGAATGTTCCCAGCAGCAGTGTCCAAAATTTAACCTGGTTTAAGCTTATCATCTACTCATTTATACTGATTCCATGACTGAAACAGGAGTTTCTGCCTGTGTCGGTAATGCATTTTAGTATATGGGACTTTTCCTCCGGCCTGCTTTAGCTATCACTGCCTCTGGGCTAGGAGCAGCGCAACTCTCCTTCCACAAGGCTGAGAAACATCAATGTTTAATTTAATCAGCACTCTTAGTTGGTGAAAGCATATAAACAGGTTCACAGTTTTTAAAAGTATCAGTAAAATTGTATTCCAATCAGTAAACATTACTGAGTGTCCGCTAGCTGTCAGATTCAGGGGTGACATACGTTGTACCACAGCAATCAAAAAGCAAACAAAAACAAAAACGCATGGCAAAAAGCATGTACAGTTAAATATAGCTTAATAGGTTTTTAATGATTCAGAAGCCATATTGGCTGTTTCAGGGGCTTTACTTATCATAGATCTTCTTGTTTCTGTTTTTGTTCTTTTTGTAACAAAATCAAGTGAATAAATGCCAGATAAACCTGGCTTACTAAGCAGGTTATCAGACTAGGGACTTTGGCAGATAGGATGAGATTTTATGCTTGACTACCACTAGTAAAAGAAAAACCAAATTTTTATTGTGCTGTGCATTTATGTTTCTGAGAGGGACTGTCAGCAGCCGCCACCCCCAAATTAACCGTCTGTTTGCCAAATGATGCAAAATTCAGTTCCTCTTCATGGACATCTAAAATTAACTTTCAGATGGTTGATTCTTATAAATGAGATCTGGGATTCTTAATACCCAGAGGCCATAGACCATGTTGGTTGAGGTGATTTACTGAACCCAGATCAGCAGAGAACTGTGAGACACAATGCCTGCATAGACCACAGCAGTCTCCAGCAAGCCTTCCTCCTAACACTTCTTCCTCAGCCTCTGGCAGGACTTTATGCAAGTTTCTAAGAAAATGTCCTTGGAACAGACAGTGTGCAGAATTCTGTGAAAAAGAAAATGTGCTGTCACCTTAGAATCAGGAAGTTCTTCTAAATGTCTTGCTGAAGTTCTCCCTGCTTTCTTTAAAGCCATCCCCTCATCCATCACAGAAAATCTGGTAAAAGCAGCCCACTGGGATACAGAAGGAGGGTTGAATGCTGAAACCACTAGGTGCTTTCAGCTTCAAGAGCTCATTAGAATTGTAAATGACATTGGCACTGAATTGAATTTCAAAGGTAGCTTTTCTTACCGAGTCATTAAAAGATGTTGTAGCATACTAAAGAAATACTCTCTGTATGCTCTTTCCTTGGCTTAACAAGGCTAACTAGTAATTCAGAGAGCACTTTTATTTCTATTATCATATTTGCTCATCTTAATAACATTGCACAATGGGTTTTCTCATTATATAATAATTCCATTACAGAAATGAGAAAATATGTATAATCAAAAGACAGACAATAACAAGTATTGGCAAGGATGTAGAGAAATCAGAACCCACATACATTGCTGGTAGGAATGTCAATTTGAGTAGCAGCTTTAGAAAAGAGATTTGCATTTTCTTAAAAGGTTAAAAATGAGGTAAGCATATGACCCAGCAAATCCACTCCCAAGTATCTACCCAAAAGAAACGAAAGCACATGTCCACGCAAAGACTTGTACTGAATGTTCACAGCAGCATCATTCAGAATCACCAAAAAACGGAAGTAACCCAATTGTCCATCAACTGAGGAGCAGATACATAAACTGAAATATCCATCCTAAGAATATTGTTTGACAGTATAAAAGGAGTGACGTAATGATGCATGCTACAATAGGAATGAAACTTGAAGACATTATGCAAGGGGAAATAGCTAGATACACACAAAATAGATTATTTAATTCATATGAAATATCCAGAGTAGGCAAATCCACAGAGACAGACTAGTGGTTGCCAGGACTAGGGCAAAAGGAGGATGGGGAGTGAAGGGGTACAGAATTTTTTTTTGGAGTTATAAAATGCTGTAGAATTAGATAGAGGTGATGGTGCACAACTTTGTGAATATACTAAAAGCAACTGAATTGCATACTTTAAAATGATGAATTTGATGGTATGTGAATTGTATATTCATCACAAAAAAATATGAAAGAGGAAAATTGAATCACTGAGAAATGATTTAATTTATCCAGTGAGTGATATCCATTGGCAGAAAATGGATTATCAACAACTTGCAGCACATTCACACACTAGAATATTATACAGTGGGGAAAGGGAAAGTACTGTGGCCACAGGCAAGGGCATGGATGAATCTTAGAAACATAATATTCAGGTGCAAAAAAGCAAGTTAAAGAAGTGCATATAGATTGGTTGATATATTTATGAAACTTGATAGCAAATAAATGCACAAATATGCTTGTATGTAAAAAACTGTATATGTAAAATAAAACCCAGGGTTAATGCTTACAGTGCTATGGGGTCAAGAAAAGGCAAGAGTCTAGCAATATTCTGGTTCTTAAGTGGTAAGTATGCTAGAGGTCAGTATTTATTATGCTTCATTTCATATCATACATATTCTTGTGTATGCAAATGTTATATATTAGGTTAAGTAACCATGTTAAATTGCCACTTAGTCAAAGATAGTCAAATGCCCAAAATTTCATATATTCAAACTTTTTTTTTTTAAGTTAAATAGAAGAATGAGAATTTATAGTCAAATTTACTGACATTAAATTCAACAAAAGACATGCTTTTTTGGGTCACATTTTATGTTAGGCTTTGTTAAGTTTCAATAAGAGAGAGGATAAAATCCTAGTAATAGCAACATTGACAAGAGTAGCTAAACTGTGTTAGATGTTTGCTGCTACATGCCAGGCACTGTGCAAATCTTCACAGTGACTCTGTGATTCATAGTTTACAGGGAAAATCTAAGGTTTAGTTTTAAGAACTTATCCAAAGTGACTATAGGCAATTACTGGTAGTTCCTGTGTGTTTTTCACTTTTTTATGTAGAAAAATTGGCTCCGATATAAAAAGCCTAGCTGGTCCTTTCTCTGTTTTTACTGTGACAGCCTTAATCCAAGCCGCCATTGTTTTTTCTCTCGGCGACTACAAGTCTCCAGCGTTGCCCTAGCTGCCTCACTGGCCTGCCTTCGATCACTTAGAATGGAATCTGGAGTCCTCACTGATGTCTGCAAGGCTGTTCTAATGTCCTGGGGCTGCTGTAACAACGCCCCCCACACTGGGGAGCTTAATACAATGGAAATTTATTTTGTATTTTCTTAAGGCTCCAAGTCCCAACCCGGAGTGTCAGCAGGGCCATGATCTCTCTGAACTCCGGGTAGAATCCTTCTCTGCCTCTTCCTAGCATCTGGGGCGGCTGGCAGTCCTCGGCATTCCTTGGCTCGCAGCTGCATCCTTCCAGTCTCTGCTTCTGTCACCTATGATGTTCTCTCTCTCTGCCTGTCTCTGTCTTCTCTTTGTATGAGGATACCAGTCATATGGGATTAGAACCAACCCTAATCAAGTATGACCTCATTCTAACTTGATTACTTCTGCAAATACCCTATTTCCAAATAAGGTCACATTCTGAAGTACTGGGGGTTAGTACTTTAACAAAATTCTACCCATCACAAATGTCTTTTAAGAGCGTGCTAGCTGTCTACCGTGCAGTGCTGTCTCCCCCTACACGACTCCTCTTTCAGTTCCTGGAGAGCACGCGGCTCTCGGTCTGCAGCACGCTCCCTCGCCTTCAGACGGCTTGCTCCTTCTCTCTCTTTGCCGCCTGGTTTTAAATAGCGCCTCCCCTACCGCTGTCTCCTATCCCACTCTCTCTTTAGCAGGCTCTTATCTCACTTTTTTATTCTCTTTCTCTTTAAGCTTCAAGTTTCCTTCATAGCAGTTTGTAGAGTTATAATTAAATTATAAATAAAAATAAACTGTAAATATTTCATTATTTACTTGCCTATTTTTTTTTCCCCAAGACAGAGTCTCACTCTGTTGCCCTGAGCAGAGTGCTAAGGTGTCAGCCTAGCTCACAGCAACCTCAAACTCTTGGGCTCAAGTGAGCCTCCTACCTCAGCCTCCCAAGTAACTGGGACTACAGGCACTCACCATGACGCCCAGCTAATTTTTCTATTTTTAATAGAGACGGGATCTCGCTCTGGCTCAGGCTGGTCTCGAACTCTTGACCTTAAGTGATCCTCCTGCCTCAGCCTCCCAGAGTGCTAGGATTACAAGTGTGAGCCACCGCACCCAGCTTGTCTATTTTCTGCTCTCCATCCTTGCCCCCCTCCACCCTGCCATACATCTTCAAATATAAACTCCAGGAAGGGCTGCAATCTTGACTTTAGTTCACAGCGGCAGCACAGTGCTTGTCACACAGTAAATATCTTAAGGTTTTGTTCAAATGGATACATGAATGAACAAGTGAATGAATGAATGAATGAAATCAGAAGCAATTAAGGTAGGTCTACTCTGAAATACACATCCCTGTCAGGGAGTCAGTTTTACATGAATGGTTCAGAGCATAGAGGTTAATAAGAGACAGACTTTAAACACCACCACTTCCTATGTGACCTTTGATAAGGCACTTGACTTCTCCAAGTCTTTGTTGGACCGTCTATTAAACAGGTTGATCACAGTACCAAGCTGGCTCAGTAGATGAGGAGGTGGAGTAGCCAGGGCATGAGTGATGGTGGAAGTGACAATGAGAGGAAAATGTGGGAATTTATCAACAAGCAAAGATGTGAGTGGGGCTGGCCAGGAAGTTCCCAAAGGACCAATCCCACCTCATGCCTGTTCTGGAAACCTGGAGGACGGCATTATCCCGAGGCCACGTTGCATGTGCCTTTCCCCTTCCCACTGCACATTCAGCTAATTGCTTTGGCAGCAATTCTGTCACCAGGCTGCAGGCCTGGAAACCTGCCCATTACAGATAATAGTTCAAGTCCTTGAAGCGAGAAGGTGGCAGTCCAGGAATTGGGAAAGATCCACACTCCTGATTTTATGGAGGAAAATCTAGCAAGAGGCTATAAAGGAAGAATTAGCCAGAATTTAGTAGGAGAAGAGAATTCTACGGATATACCTTTCAGAAGCAATAAATCAACACAAAAACCTGTAGCCATGGTGAGCACTTGCCGCGAGGGACGGAAGACAAAGCACAGGTCTGGGGACGGCGCTGCACTTGAGTTAGCTTTAAATGAGAGGCACAGATTCATCCCCGGGCTTATGCTGACCCAGTAAAAGCTGAGTCTGAGCATACATTTTTGGACAAGAAAGTTAGATTTGTCCTTCAATTAGAGCTTTTCACTATTAAAAGCAGTTGTATAGATTTCACAATGATGTCAAGAAATCTAGACATGAAGCTCCTGATTGATTTACAACCAGGAGGGAGCTAATTCGCTGGTTGGTGTTCAGAGAGCACAGACTTGAGAAATAATCCCAGTTCTAGCACATCTGAGAACAGAGAGTGTGTTCACACTTGGGCATAGATCATGTAGCAAGGGCCCTGGATTTGAAGTCAGCTCTGCCTCTAACTTACTGGGTGGGGGCTCTTGGGTAGTCCCAGTCTGGCTAAGCCCCGGGCTCCATCTGTCAGTCAAAGATGCTGATGCTCGAAGAATCCCTTCAGGTGGCAACCTAAGATCCCTTCCAAGTCCTAATTTACAGAGCACTCACAGCTACCTGTTCTCATTGGTCCTGGCATCTCTGCTAGTCTAATACTCATGACTTACTGTTATTTTTGTCCTTCCTCCTTAATCCAGTGTTTCTCTACCTTTTTTTTTTTTTATTACTGCCCCCTAAGAAGTATTTTTGACAATTTTTTCTCTAATTCTCTGCCCTCTCCACATGTGATTTTAATGCCGCAGGTATTTTGTATATCAATTTCTGTAACATGGTTCTTTGGTGGGTCATAAGGTATTGTAGGATCTAAGACTGTTTTTCCCCTCTGAAAACCAATTGTTGCCCCCTGTTGAAAACACATGCTTTATATGGTAGGTTACATATCAGCAGGAAATATATGTCTCATTTATAACAGTATCCTCAGCACATAGCACATAAGAAATGCACAGTAATATTTATTGGATGGGTGGGTGGATCACCATATGGACGAGGATGAACAAAACCATGTAAAAAATTGCCTAGTTTTATGCCTGCCTACATAGCAAGTAGGAAGTATATATTTGCTCCCACTTCTGAAAACTCATCTAAACCTTCCAATAGCATTGATCAAAATTATTTCAGGTCTTTATTTTCATCTTTTCATCTCTAACCTGACTGTTGACACATTGAGGGCACACTGAATAGTCAGTTGCCTAAAGCTCTGTATCACCTACTGCATCTGTTAACTATTTATGAATGAATACATTAAAGGAAGAATTAAAATGTACAGCTCAACTCATCTTTGGGTGGAACAATTCCAAGAGTCTAGTGATCGTTCCACTAGTGTGATTTCTTTCTGCTACCTGGAAGCCCTCTGTTGGCAGAGCAGAAAGCAATCTCTCACATTAGAGTAGTGGTTTATTCTACTCATTTTATTTCTTAACCAGAAAGTCTTTGGGATAAGAATGCTACTACTTTGCAAGAAGAGGACTTTGCCCCAGGTGTTTGAACACAACAGGAATGAAGCCCGGCAAATTGAAGCTATGGGATGAGAAGTCAGGAGAGGAAATGATTTGGGGGAAGAGCGTGGCGATTGGAGGGAGAAGGAGGGAACTCTGAGGTTCTGGAAAGTTTCTGTTTCCTGACCTGGGTGCTGATTGTATGAGTGTGCTCACCTTGGGATAATTTACAAGCTATGTGCTTATAATTTGTGTGTTGTTCTAGATGTTCATTATATTTCAATTAAAAGAAAGAATGATGAGGCCAAAGAGTAAGGTCTGAACATCCTGCAGACCAGGAGCTTAGACAAGTCACTTTTCTTCTCTGGGCCTCAGTTTCCCCTTCATAAAACATAATAATTGCACCTATTCACAGATTTGATGTGAGGATTAAATTAATACAGTAAATAAATCACTTAATATAGTGTCTGGTTCATTGATTATTAGTTATTATTAATCAATTCTTATTCATTATTATTATTAAGTTAGCCTAAATTTATTAAGACCATACTTAAAGTGTCAATCACTGTTAATTCATGTGCAATGAAGGTTTAAATTCAGAAATAAGGTAAGTTGAGGACTTCCCTCTATCCTCCAATATTTCATCATGAAATTTTTCAAACACACAGAAAGTCGGCGGAGTGGCACAGTGAATACTCACACTCACCACCTGCATTCTACACTTACCGTTTTGCTAGATTCGCTGCTTCCTCATGTAGGCATCCATCTGTGCATCCCTCAGAACGTAGCTGGGACTTCTGTTGTGGGGACTTGAGTGTGGCCCTGGGATGGGGTCTAAGGAAACTTAGTAAGAAAGACACTAGCACAGGAAGATGTCCCAGCTGAATTTAACCGAATGGAGCCGCCTTCTGTTGAATAATTCAGGTTTTCATATTTATCCTTCTCAGAAGTCCATAAACAAAAGAACTTGCAGTGGGAGACGGGGGTAATATAGCTTCAAGGCTGCTACCTCCTACACAGAACCAAGTGAGAAACAAAGCCTTCTCCTGACCTTGGCTTACCCAAAAGCATCTGCAGCAGATGTAAATTCTTCCCAAGAGTTTTTGAATTCAGAATTAACATTGACCTTGAATTAGTCCTATTTTCCACTGAATGGATACAGAAAAGCCTGGAGTTGTTTGTTTTGTTTTGTTTTCCTCTTACAGACGTGCTTAGTTTCTGTATTCCAGTTTTTTTATAACTATGTAGGATTTGTACAATAAGAGCATTTGTTCTAGTTCCTGCTTTAATAAATTGAGGTTCTGCTTTAATGAACAAAAACAAATAATTTGTAATTGGTCCATTAATTATTTGCATGTAAATGCCTATGTTAGAGTAACTTACTAAGCCATTGAAAAACATTCTCCTTTTCCAGCTGAGTTACACCCTATTTAGTAAACAATTCTTTTTTGGGAGGTGGGATGACTTGTTTTGTTTTGTTTTAAAGCAAGGAGGCCCTGGGAAACTAAATCATAATGCAATCTGAATCCTCCAGAACCCTTGAGGCCTAAGCGATGAATGGAGGGCTCAATGAAAATTCAATTAATTGAAGTGTTAATTAATGAACCTGTCCTATACCAGATCCACGTGAAAGCCCCTGGCACTGTGGCCCTTCCTCATCACAGCCCCCCACAGGTTGAATTTTTCACAGCTAGGACAGTGCTTGCTAAACTTTGCTGCACATTAGAAATACTGTGGTGCCTCAAAAAACTCCCAATGCCCAGGTCCCACATCTTACAATTAAATTAGAAAATCTGAGGGTAGGTTCCAGGCATCAGCATTTTTTTAAAAATCCCCAGATGATTCCAATGTGTAGCAAAGGTTGGTCAACACTGGCCTAGAAAATAATCCCCCTCCCTGTCCCACTTCCCTGTGTACCCAGAGGAAAAAGTAACCAAGCAAAAGAACAAAAACAAATGAGCAAATAAAAACATAAACTTTCCCCTAACCACATCTCATTGTAAGAATTGTCATTCCTTTGGTGTTTTGACTTAACAGCAGGTGAATCGTTTGGCTAACTGGGGATCTTTTCCCAAAGAGTCAGTTTGGAGCAGAGAAAAGACCAACTATAGATTTGGACAGAAGCCCAAGGAAGGCTGAGTGGTGGCCGTGAATCAGGACAGATGACAGGGGCAGGCAAGAACAAGTTTGGATTCTAAACAATAGGCCAGCACTGCGGGACCCCAGAGTATGACTACTGTAGTTTGGATCTTTGGTCCCCCCAAGTCTCACGTTGAAATTTGATCTGGAATATTGGAGGTGGGGCCTCATGGGAGGTGTTTGGGTCATGGGGGCAGATCCCTCATGAATGGCTTGGTGCTGACTTCCAGGTAATCAGTGAGTTCTCCCTCCCTTAGTTCCTAGGAGAGCTGTTTGTTAAAAAGAGCCTGGCACCTCCCCCGCTTCCTTCCTTTCTCACCGTGTATGCTCTGTACACACCAGCTCCCTTTGCCTTCTGCCACCAGTGCGAGCAGCCTGAGGGCCTCACCAAGAGCTGAGCAGATGCTGGCACCTTGCTTCTCATATAGCCTTAGAACAATATGCAAATAAACCTCTTTACAAATTGCGCAGCCTCGGGGGTGTCCTTTATAGAAACACAAACAGACTAAGACAATGTCTCAAAGAAATATTTCTGAGGGAGAATCCAGGCTATATTTGAATAGAAAACCTATGGTAAAAGGCATCTTCTGGAAATAGGAAAGATGTGTTTTCTAGAGAGGGAAGCAGGACCACCTGTTACAACATCTAAAGACTTCTTTGGTCCTTCCTCCACTCCTGACCCCTTGGAATTACCTCTCATTTATCTGACTCGATTTAAATCAACTCTTGAGAGCACTTCAAAGCAGTATTGCATGAGAGTTCAGGAACAGGTAAGCACCTGGCTTGGGTTGCATTTCTGGTTGTGTCCCCTTTCTAAGAAGCTCAAGCCTCACTCTCCTTATTTTGTAATGGGAACCAATATTTGAAGATTTCTAAGTGGCAATATTTGAAGCTTTCAAAGTGAATGCGAAGATTAAATAAATTCATGGAAAATACTTTTCACAGTGTCTGGAACTTTGCAGCAGCAGTTGCAACCTTTCTGGCACCAGGGACTGGTTTCATGGAAGCCAATTTTTCCACAGAACGGGTAGGGTGGGCAGGCAGGAGGCAGAGCTCCAGCAGTGATGCAAGTGATGGGGAGCAGCTGTGAATACAGACAAAGCTTTGTTCACTGACCGGCTGCTGACCTCCTGCTGTGCGGCCCGGTGCCTAACAACCACTAGCCAGTATGGATCTGTGGCCTGGAGGTTGGGGATTGCAGCTTTGTAAGACTCACCACAAAGTAGTACTTGTCATCCAGTCAGCTTGTCTGCAGTGTGTTATTCAGTTCTCCAAAGTTCACTTTGGAGGCAGGGTAGCAGAGAGAACATGCATCCTCAAGGAGAGCTTCAAGGTCTGTCTGACAGAGGCAGGCTGGACATGGCTCTTGCCATTGCGTATCAGCTCATGAGAGCTGGCTGTTAGATTTTTAGGGGTTTTGCCAATCCATTTTTTAAAATAATCATTATGAAAATAAATGACAGTGACTTACAATCAAATACATTAAATTAAAAGGAAAAGCGATAAATACTCAAAACTTATCACTTCCTCATTATTTTGCTACATTTTACTATTATCTCTGCTCTTGAGGTCATATATAATCTATTGAATTTGTATGGTGGGAATGCTATATAATCGTATGCTACATTACCTCATGACATCACATGGGCAACTTGAAATCAGTCATGGTATTTATAGCATGGAAATCAGCAAACGTGACAAATAGAATTTTGTTTTTTTTCTGGGAGAGCTGGTTGTGAACATTTAGCCACACACATCTGGGGCAGGGCCAGTGTGTAAGGAGAGAGAATGGATGAGTGCAGTTGAAGCACCTTAGCTGTTATCAGGAAAGATATCGAGAGGTCACAATTTGGAAGAAGGTTTTCCCAAAAGTTGCTTAGAAAACCAAGTGGGGAGAAAAACTTCTCTCAGTATCTTATTCAAAATAGTCAAGATGCTGAGAAAGGCAATCTAGCACCAAGCTGGAATCCATGCTCTACTTTCTAATGGCAAAATCAATTCTGTTTTCGCAAGTGACGATGATGCCGGAGGGTTTTGAAACTGCCTGGTGAAATCTAAGAAGACAAACTTTCCCAATCCTGAAAATTGACCTTGTAGAAAAGACAATCTTTAATCATGAATTTTTAGCATTTGTATTTTAAAATTTAATTCAAGTCCTCCAAACAACCAAAAGGCATAGAAAACTATGAAATGAGTTTGCCCTCTTTCCAGTAGACCACACCACTGGGATCACTACTGCTCTTTTTATATATCCTTCCAGTTTCTTTCTGCACATCCAAGTATGTATAGATATGGATTTTACCACCATCCTCCTCCTCCTTTTACATAAAATATAGCATACTGTACTCATTGTTCTATACTTTGCTTTTTTCCCTTTAATAATACATTTTGGTTATCTTTCCATGTGAGTGCATAGAGAGCTTCTTTCTTTCTTTTTTTTTAAATCGGGTGAATGCTCAGAGTCCAAAGTTTACAAGGTAGAAAGCAACCTCCAAACTCAGCTCTGCACACTCCCCTGTTGTGTGTGGGGGTGTGTGTATGTATGTGTATTTTTCTACCCCCATGAGAATAAGGCTTCGTCACCTCACTTGAGCAAACTGTGCTTCCCTCGCCCTCCACACCTTTCTTTGCTTTGTTTGCTTTGCCTGGAATGTCTCGGGTCACCCAGCAAACTCATGTACACTGGTGTTTTGTCACTAGTTGTGGTGTGGTGGCAAGACCACCAGATCTGTAGTTGGATGTTGCAGACTCAAATCCCAGCTCCCTTGCTTACAAGCTCCTTCAATCTTAATGGACTTAATCTTTAGTTTTTCTAAGCCCTAGACTCCTACTCAAAAAAATGTGGAAGCAATATCGCATAGTGGCTGGTAATGTGAGCATTAGGGTTCGATACATCAGGATCGGAATCCATGTTCATCTTCTTACAGGTTAATGAGATAAATTACTTAATGATTCTGAGCTTCATTATCACATGTGTAAAATGGGAAACAATTCTCCATGGGTCTCTCAGCATTTCTGCATGTCTTATGAGCAAAGAAATTTATTTAGCTTTTGTTCGAAACTTTTCAATGATATTTATATAGCAATCACTGTGGAAAAATAGAGGTAAGTTTCTCCTTATGGAGAAGAGGGCAGATTTGTTTTCTGCCCTGGATAATAAAAACAATAACCATAAAGAGTGGACATATTTGCATACAGGATCTCTTAAAAAATACTGGGGTTTCCTAAACTCAGGGTTCTTGCAAAACAACCCACAGCATGTATAGCATCCATCTGGCCCTTTCCCATCACCCTGTGGGAATTCAGGCTTTGGAAACAAGCACAAATGATGTGACTCTGGCTGTTGTTATTAGTGAGAATAGTGAACTGTCTTTTGTCTCTGACCCAGGGGTTGTGTATCTTCTGCCAGTATCTCTGAGATGGTGCAGGCTAACTTGTTAGTTTGCAAGTAGGGTAAAATCTCAGGTGTTTTTTGTTTATTGACATTTATTTCACAGATTTGTTGTAATAATTAAATGTAATAATATATAAAGCACATATAACAATGCCTGTGCCTAGTGCATAATATTAATAGTTACACAGGAAGTGGGAGCTGCAATTACCAGTTTTTCTTATTATTTTATTCTCTGTGTGAGAGGATTGACTGGGGGTCCAATAAGAATATAAACATGAATGATATTAGCATGGTAGGTTCTCAGGCAGGAGGCTCTTTTCATTCATTTAATGTATCAACTATGGGAAGCTATGATAGCAGGAAGGGACTGTAGACCCCACTATCAAGGTAGATTACATTTCAATTTGTTTTCAATAACTCAGCTAAAGGACGCTGGCCCCACAGGGCAGGGGCAGGGGTCTCGTGCATCAGTACAGCTTTCTAGGCCGCCACCCTCTGTGCAAAGCTGAGATGAAGCCATGATCCAGGGATATAATTTGGTGATGACTCCCAGTTCCACACAGATACCTCTCTTAGGGAAGAATATACACAATCCTTGGACCTTAAGCTTTCATTTACATATATGCTTGTAGAAACTGGCACTTCTGATTCTTGAACTAAACCCTGTTCAAAGCAGCACAGCTCACTAGGGAGCCAGCACTTTGTGACCAGGTGTCCCCAGTCATTTCATTGCATCAGCTCCCAGGTTTCCAATAGTCATTTAACAAATATTGTCAAGTGTGTGCTGCAGGCTCAGCTCTTGCTAGCCCCTGGCTTCAGGGAGCTTACAATAGAGCAAAGAAGACAGTATTGAATGAGTACCATGCAATTGAAGGACAAATGTGATATGATCAGTGCTATGGAGGAAACCAACACTTTGGAATTAGCTAGGGTAAGTCATCCACCCCCAAATCTCAGCTGCCTAGCCTAATAAAAGTTTATTTCTGGCTCACACTCATGTAACAGTCCAATATGGACAGACATTGGGGACTGGGGTTTGTTTGCATGGGGATGGGAGGACCTGGGCTCCATTCAGTCTTTAAAGGACCCAATCTCTTTCCCTCAGTTGGTGCTGCCATTTCTGGGGCCTCCTACCTTCTCTTTATTCAGCAGATGGATAGGGGAAAGGCAGGGCATTGGCAGGGAAGGCCCTGTGTGGGCCTGCAGTGGCCCTTATCACTGCGGCCCACAGCATAATTCCAGGGGGGACTTACCAATGCGGCCCAGCTACATGTCTGAAAGGTCCTTAGTTGCTTTCTGCCCCACAGGACAGTAGCAGAGAATAGGGGAAAACTGACTTAGGGTGGTCAGGAAATGCATCTCCCAGGAATTGATTTAGGTTAGGAGCACAGAAAGTGGAGTCAGGCTGCCAGGGTCCCCTCCTGGCTCTGCTACTGGCCAGACAGGGGCTTTGGGTTCAGTCCCGCAGTCCCTCCAGGCCCCTCATTCTCCTCAGTTGTAAAATGTGGTTGAGAACAATAGAGCAGTTGTGAGAAATCTGATGAAATAACTGGTGCAATCCATAAACAACATTTAGCACAGGGCCTGATCAGTTCATTCCAAGTATATCATTACTGTTAAACTATTATTGTGGTTGGCATTAGTAAGGATAAGGTGAGATCTGAAGGAATTCGAATTTTAAAACCCATGTGACAGAAAACACTGTTTTTTAACTCCTTGTCACTATTTCCCCAACTCCCATCTCAATGTGAAATTTCACCTGGTCCTTTGTCAGCAGGCACTGGGGAATCTCTTCCCCTACCTCCCCGTGCCTGACAAGGACTCTGATGGGGGTAGATATGTGGTTTTAAACTTAACTCAAATTTTGCAAACAGCTGCCATTGCTCTTCTCCCTTGTCAGATGATGTAGTCAACTAGCTTTTCTCCAAGGTTCCTTTTAGTCCTACCAATCTACATACCTTTTCATGGAAAATTAAAACGTTATGATGGCCAGAGTTCTAGGTCTTGTGTTTGGCAGTAGACATTGTGAATTGGCAAATATTTTCACTCACTGACACTTATATTCAAGGCAGATGCTTACAGCTGAGAAACAAAATCATTACTCCTAAGAGTGGAACACCGAGCAGCACCTCATGCCACTACTCCACTAACTTTTCCCTTTCATGTGTACTACCCCCAGCTCAAATTCCTGCCATCTGTGCAGCTGTCTCACTACACGGTCAGAGGCCACCCGATCTACCTGTGTAAAAGATGGCTATAGGAAGGGCCAAAGGCATTGCTAATTATAGGGCACTTTATTCCTAACTAAAATGTTTAAAGGGGAACCAGCGTTTTAGACAATGACATAGATTAACCTCTATCTTATTCTGTTTAGGCTGCTATAACAAAATACCATCAATTGGGAGGCTTATAAACAACAGGAATTTATTTTTCACAGTTTTTCAAGTCCAAGACTAAGGTGCCGGCAGATTCTGTGTCTGGGAAGGCCCACTTCCTGGCTCACACCTGGTGCCTTCTCACTGCGTGCTCCCAGGTGGAAAGGACAAGACATCTCTCTGGGGCCTCTTTTATAGGAGCACTAATCCCATTCGTGAAGGCTTTGCCCTCATGATTTAATCATCCCCAAGTTTCCGCCTCTTAATGTCATCACACTGGCGATTAGGTTTCAACCTGTGAATTTTGGGGACATATAAACATTTAGACCATAGCAACCTATATGTTTTAATTATTTTCACCTCTATAAACGGGGGCTTAAGAGACATAGTACTATACTTGGTGCAAAGATCCAATGTGATACTGCACGTGAAGTGCTCAAAAATGTGCCTGGCACAAAGTAAACCATGTTGCCTGCTATCGTGAGTCATCGCTACCTGCTATTGTAAATAGCCACCATTTTGGTATTTATTTGACTAATACTTATTGGCTGCCTCTTTTATGCCAGTCATTGTGCTAACTGCTGAGGACTCAATTGGTGAACCAGACCATTGTTCCTGCCCTCATTGAACTTGCCACTTCATAGAGGGGACAGATGATAGTCTAACGCTCTCACGTACAGCATGAAACTGCATCTTTGATGATGAATGATATTATAAGACTCTATTTTAAGGGAATTTCAACTAATTGACAGATTAGGAATGGTGTCCTTGCAGAGGTGAGGCAGGCGCTGAGGGATGAAGGACAGAGCAGGAACCAGCCTGGGCAAAGGGAGGAAACCCATTTATGAGAAGGAGCAGAACGTGGTGGAAGGACTCATTATGGGTGAGCCTTTGAAGAAAGCACAGGGGATCGTGGCATGTGGGATGAGACCAAAAAAAACAGGTCTTACAGGCCACACTAAGTATTATGGTTTTAACTTAAGAGCAATGAAAACCCATTTAAAGTGTTTCAAGCGGAAAAGAACGGGGTTGCTGTGACTAGATTAGATCTGCCCTTTGTAAAGAGGGTGCATTTGAGCGGGTGCACGTGGACCACAAGAGATCTCTAAGAGTTGGGGCTATGTGACAAACGCCCAGAGCTCAGTCTCTGAGGGTAAAGATCGAGAAGGGGAAGTGTGGGTGTCTACACTGAGCACTTAGAGGATGAACCTGACAGGGCTTGGTGACGGCTTGGAAGGAGAGAAGAGGAAGTGTCCAGAGAGACTGTAAGATTGATTTTCGCAAGTGCGCATGTGCCGTTCACGGAGTTAGCGCCGGTCTGGGAAGAGACTACACGGGGTAGCTTTGTAGTGTGAATATATTTTGAAATTAATATTATTTTAAAATTAAAATTAGGACTGCAATATTTGTCAAGTCAAAAGACATATATTGAGGAAGGAAGAAAAAGAAAATAAATAACCATATATTCATC
>RJWJ010021221.1:0-28141 GCA_004363605.1 Indri indri
GGCACTCTAGCCCAGGCAACACAGCGAGACTCTGTCTCAAAAAAAAAAAAAAAAAAAAGTACACCTGCACTCGAACGTTTATGGCAGCACAATTCGTAATTGCAAAGATGTGGAATCAACCCAAGTACCCATCATTACATGAGTGGATTAAGAAAATGCGGTGTATGTTATACTATGGGTACTACTCAGCCATAAAAAAGGATGAATTAAGTCATTTTTCAATTTGGATGGAACTGGAGACCATTCTCCTAAGTGAAGTATCTAAAGAATGGAAAAACAAACACCACATGTACTCACTGTTAAACTGCACACTTGAAAGACAACAGGTATGATGTGTTTTGTACGGCTTCTACTTTTGATTAAAAAAAACCAATCTTTATTAGACAGGAATAATTCTATCAAAAGATATACTAAGAGAGCGCTACCTAATTCTTTGTATCGATAATTAATAGAGTCCTTCTAGACAGAGTTTAATATAAAAGGAAGGGGAGAAGGAAAGTATGACTTTCAGCAAGGGGACGGGAAAGAAAACTATACCCTATGTAAAAAGAAACAACGTTTCAGCGTCCGCTTGAAGACGCTTAGAATATCGAAAGCTGTAGATGGAGACAGATATCTCGGGAAGGTGGAACAATATCAGTAATTATTTGCTGTTCAGTGAGTTTGAAAATTAAGCGATGAGAGGGCTTAGCTAATGCAATTTCTATGCCTTGACCATGTGAAATCCAGATTGCATTGGGCGAAGGAATGAATTTGGAGTGAGTAAACGGGCACGGAGAAAAGACAGAGCATGGCCTTAACACAACGGAGCCGTTGGGTTGAGAGATTATTACTGTTATTATGTTTCCTGGACAAATATCACAAGGACCTCAGCTCTCTGTCAGAGCATTAAAGACCGAAGTCGTTGCCTGATTCCTGATATGTGTGATTTAGGGTACATATTTAACAGAATAGATTCCAGCGATGCAAAGACAGGTAGCCTAAACATCCGAGCAAAAGGAGGAGATGACTCTAATCTTTGAAACTGTGTTTCTATTTCTTATTTAATACAGGCTTTCTTTTTTTTAATTTCAGAATATTATGGGGGTGCAAATGTTTTGGCTGCATGGATTGCTTTTGCACCGAGTCAAAGTTATAAGTGTGCCCATCCCCCAGAGAGTGTGCATTATACCTGTTAGGTATTAATACGATTGCACCTGCCCCTTCCTGTGCCCGCCACCTGAACATGCTCTGTTCAACTGATAAGAACGGTGAATCTTCTATACTGTCAGGAGCACGTGAAACATTCCAATTCCTATTTCGTTTGGACAGGCGTGGACTGAAATAATTTGTAAATCTGTAAAAACCAAATTGTGAAATAATTTGTAAACAATTTTTGAAGTTATTTATCATGTTCAACAATGGGTGGATGATAACTCTTCTAATCTTGTTGAGACACAAAATCTGAGGGTTGAGGAGGTGCAAACCGGAGATGAGAAAGTCTTTGATATATTTATAACAACTCAGTACTGTGTTTGTCTCTAATTTCTAATGGCAGACACATACACGTAGATTTTATACATATGTACCCATAGACAATATCCATAGCTATAAGTAGATGGATATGAAATTTTATTTGCATAGCTAGATATAGGTACATGCATTCTTTATATCTTAGGGAAGTAACCATATGTATTTACATATGGTAAGTTGTCACTTAATATTGTCAATAGGTTCTTGGAAACAGCCACTTTAAGGGAAATGACATATAACAAAATCACTTTTTTTTCCCCTCATTGACATTATAACAAAATGATGTTGGACGAAATGACATGCCTCAAGGACCTGCTGTATGTTGTTTCTCTTAAAGTCACAATTTCCTAGACTCTATCTGTGACACTGAGTACTTACTCTGTGTGTGTGTGTGTGTGTGTGTGTGTGTGTACTTCCACATTATATATTTAAGTATAATCAACTAAATACTAATATATAAATTATGTAAGTATACTCTCTGTGGAAGGAAAAGTAGTCCGGGAGATTTATTTAGAATCCCCATAAAAAGACACAACTAGCTACAAAAATGCATTTAATGCATTTGCACATTTACAAAATCAATTCCTTACCACTTTCGAACAATAAAGTGTTTACCATTAACCACGTTTTTTAAAAAAACAGGCAAAGCTAGATAGACTGCAGAGATACAGGGAAGATCAGTGAGAGAAATTCACATATTTTTATGGAAACTACACCATGGCCCAGTACCGCTAAATGCTAGTTTTAATGCATGGCACATTTTATAAGCCCAAAACCTCACTTACATTTTGAGGCACAATTACGTTTTCAGGGAAGAGTGGTGCTGAATACTGAATGCGCTTTTTTTTCCTGCTGAACGGAATGTGGAGTGATAACACGCTTTCTGGACCTGCTGCATTTGATGTAGTCCATTAACAAAGGGCTCTTTTTGGATTCATTCATCAAATGCTCCCAATGTTTAAGCCACCATGCTCTTCCCCGTCAGAAAGATTTGAACGAAGATATCTATGCTGAGGTTTGTACTCTGACAACTTTACATATCATGTTGGCTTTTGTGTGATTTGAGTGAATTAATCAATCCTTAAAAACTCAATGACTCACTAAAAGCATTTCATCAAAAAAAAAAATCGCTCATATAATTCTCCTTCCGTTTCGTAGATCTTACTACAAAACGCTTTTACACGGCATTAGCGGAATAATGCAAAACGCAGCATAAAACCCGCGCTGTAACAACGTAGCCCTACAAAATGTACATGCCTCCAACCAAGGTTTACATTAGTTAAGATGGAATATTAAACATAAACTACCATAAAATGGAAATAACAAAAACTTAGAATTGATCTTCATGGATATTGTTCATTTGTTGCTGACTATACCCAAGGGGAAAAAAAAAGGATGAAAAGCTTAAATTTACTTTTGCATGGATTTACTGATAATTAATCAAAATGACATTTATCAAAGTATATTTTAAGTAGATTAAATAAACACGGTTTCTAAAAATTAGTGGGTGTATCTCTAGTAGGACTGTATTTTATTGTTTTTATGAATATGTGCCCAAAATGGAAAATTACTCAAGACTCAAACCCTCGATATTAGACCAAAGGATATCGCAGAGTTGTAGAGTTCAAAAGTGTTCAAACTAAAGGTTTATTCATGAATTCTGAACACAGATTTTCTTGGTTATCTCCCAATGGCATTCCCTTAGCATGATAAATACATGTACTGTGTGTGTGTGTATGTGTGTGTATGTGTGCATTCATATACATGCACACACAGTGCTGTGTTTTACAAGCTCACTAGTCTTACACTAATTTAATCAACATTTATACACACATGTACGCATAGATATAAATTTTCCAACTAATTAGATGCTGTCCATCCAACTTTCTCTTTGCGGACCTAAATGTGAAGTCAACGAAGCAACCCAAATCGTTAAAATTCCTCTGCATTTTCCAATGTCTCTTTGAGTTCTGCCCTTAGTGTTCTTCCTAGAACTTTGTAGCCTAGGTAAACAACACATTCGCTATCACAGCAACTTTTGAAGCTGCGTGGGCTGCAGGCCCCATCTATCATCATCTATACCTTTCTAGTTAAAGTAAGTTCAGTGTATTCTATCGTCTACCAATGAAGAACCTTCATCTGCAGGTTCCTGTAATGGGTGCAGGTCAAAACCATCAGGGTAACGGGAACTTTCGGTGGGTCACGTTTATTTGAACTGACACTTGGTGCTATGGTGAGAGTCACTTAGGTTGTTAATTGCAGTGGCGTGTTTAGTAAAGGGAGTGCTTTGGCAGTCCATTATTGGGCTATAAATAGGCTTATTGACTGCTGCAATAAAGCTATTTAATGGGTTCCAGTAATACGAGGACCGTGGAATATGGCAGTTGCTTCTAACTGTGCTCTGGACACTTACAGAAAGAATGTCACTAGTTCTAAATGTCAATTTCTCAGCTCATAGAATAACCAGAAGATAAAGAATGTTCTTATGTTTAACTCTCAAAAAATAAAGATCTAATTTCTTACGAGCCGAGGATTTGTATATCTGAAATTCCAGTGAGATTATTGTGGTTTCAACAAAGGATGAATTAGAGCTTTTTAAAGTCTCTTGTGAAGCCGATATAGGTAGATTATTGGACTCCAGTAATTAGTAATGGAAATGTTTCAAACTACGCTGCTGTTAAGGTTTTCTCCTAGGTACATACTCGGGATCCTTGGATGAGATCACCCCTGCCTTGCTGGAAGACCTTGGAATGTCCTCACCTGATATAGCGCCTCACCTGTCAGATCCCAGCAGACTCTGTGATGATTCTCATGGATGAATACAGGAAGAAGAGAAGTCTACAACAAAACAAGACGATATTTTGCATTTTTGTAAAAAAAAAAAAAAAAACAAAAAACAAAACAGCATACCCAGGGGAATATGCGTGGGACTAGGAATAGATTTTAAATGTGCTAGTCAAGGAAGAAAGAAACCAGCATTATATGAGCTAGAATTTATTTCTCTGGCTGTATTTGCAAAAGCAGCGGAGAGGATTTTTAACTGTTTGCTGTACTTGTGTCTGAACCCTAAATAAAGTTAGAGTCAGAAAGCCCCTGCAGGGATAGGAAGGAAGGGATATGAAGACTTCAGGGGGAAGAAAAGCTGGAGTAATCTAGCGTACAGGACCCACGAGGGCTCAGTGTTCTCCCCTTTCAAAGACCATCACGGAATTTACCGAGGAGGGGAGACCTACCCCTTGCAAATGCGTTGCGTTGTCTGCTGTCCTGAACGCAGGGGATGAGCGTTGCGTTGCTTGGCATTTGAAACGTGCTCCCTCAGCCAACGGAAGGAGGAAATAGAAGAGATTGTTTAATTACTAATCATTATCGGATGTCTTTGCTGAACAGGCAGGGGCAGTGTGGAAATCACAGTGTTTCACTCCCAGAGACGTTCGTTGCAGGTTAATCCAGCATGCATCTCCAGGGTTAGGGTTAGGGTTAGGGTTAGGGTTAGGGACAACGACGCAGCTGCGGAGAAAACAAATAGGGTGAGCGAGACATTTTTTTTGTGGTGCTGAGTCATGCTGCCTTCACGGTGTCCGGACTTGAGTCATTTCCACACTGGGTCTTCTGAATGGTGTCTTTCATGAAGGAGTCGATGGTAGCATCCAAAGCAATTCGTCACGGGACCTGAAGCCACTTACAGAAGTAAGTTTACGTGAGCGAAGAAAATTACCCAGATAGTTCAGGATGTGTGGGTCGCTGGCTGTGAGTTCAGCACACACTCCTGGTGATTTCGAATGCTTCTGTGGTAGCCAGGTTGGAACAGGAACTCATGGGGGTGAGTTCTTCTTGCCCTTGTACCTTCTGTATGCCATCCTGGCATTACAGCCTCTGTCCCTGACTTTATGTTAAGAGTATATGTACTGATTGCCTGCCAGGGTTCCCAACGCTGGCTTTCTGACCTTCAGGTGAGAATTATGAGGACATATCAGGTCTTCTCTTACTGAAATGGTAAACCCAATGAATAGGACATCCCTGGGAAATGAGTGAAAGATGCCACCGTCAGAGTTTTGGAGTCTGTAGAAATAGTGATCCTCAATCTATATGCCTGTTATACACTGAATTGTATATCCCCAAAATTCACGTGTTAAAATTCTAACCCTACATACTTCAGAATTTCATTGAATTTGGAGATAGGTTCTTCAAGGAGGTAATTAAGGTGCAGCCAGGTGACATGGGTGAACCCTGATTGAATAGGACTGGTGTCCTTTTGCATAGGGGAGACAGTGAGATGTTCTAATTTAATGATTTCCAATTTAATGAAAAATTTGTTATTTTTTGTTGTTTTCTGCACGTGAGTTATATGCAACTTGAAAAATAGTTTGAGGCTCCCAAGGTAAAGAGATGTGTGAGTTACATATGCTTCACGAGGCCCTGGGCTCAAAATGAGTGTGAGTTAAATACAACTCACAGGGCAGTTAAGTGTTAATAACACTGAACTATTTACTTGAAATTTGATAAGAGAGCAGATTTTGAGTATTGTCACCACAAACATACACACACACAAATGATAGCTATGGGTGCTGATGCATGCATGTGTTAATTAATTTGATTGAGTTAATCATTACACAATATGTATCTATATCAAATTGTCCCAGTGTATACCTTAAATATACACAATATTTATTTTTCTATTTAGTATTGTAAAATTAGAAAGGGATGAGGGCACAGATGTACATAAGCTGTATACCAGCCAAGCACAGACACCTCAGGAGGAACAAAGGCTACTGACACCTCAATCTTGGACTTTCAGCGTCTGGAATTGCCAGAAATGAGTTTCTGTTGTTTAAGCCCCTCATGCCTTGCGACGGGAGCCACGGCAAAATAATCAAAAGCTCATTTAAAGAACCGCTTAGGGACTGGGTGTGGTGGCTCCCGCCTGTAATCCTAGCACTCTGGGAGGCCGAGGTGGGAGGATCGCTCGAGGTCAGGAGTTCAAGACCAGCCTCAGCAGGAGTGAGACCCTGTCTCTGCTAAAAATAGAGGGAAATTAGCTGGTACAACTAAAAATATATAGAAAAAATTAGCTGGGCATGGTGGTGGTGCATGCCTGTAGTTTCAGCTACTAGGGAGGCTGAGGCAGGAGGATTGCTTGAGCCCAGGAGTTTGAGGTTGCTATGAGCTAGGCTGACACCACTGCACTCTAGCCTGGGCAACAGCGCGATACTCTGTCTCCAAAAAAACCCCAACCAGTTAAACCACTTAGGGCATACAGAAGACAGACAGGTTGTGAAGATTTCTTGGACTACGGTGTCTTTGCTCTTCCAGGTTTGGTTGCTGTGGTTCCTGCAACGTGGGAAGCAAGCTACGGATCTGAGAAATGCTTCTGGTATTTTTTCGCTATTCTAAACCACAGAGAGCAACTGTTTGCGTGGGTTAGTTCAATAAGCGTTGCAGTTTGTATTGCGCTGCTTTGCCTCAAGCAGTTTTCTGCATCCAAAGGGGATTTTGTTTCTATGCTATCTCCAGAGACTCTCACTTGCCCACAGTTTTGATTACAATCATGCTTGTAGGACCTGTTGAGCAAAAAGAAGCAAACACTTTAAAAGCCTTAGAGGGAAACGTTTACCAAGGGTAGCAAAGGAATGCTGCAAAAATTAAGGACTCTTCCCTTGCGGTGAAATTTTTGTGGGGTCTCCTAGCTGGGATGTGTCAAACCAGTTCATCCCAGCTGAAAGAAAGGTTGGTGCATTTTCACCCTGCAGGAGGGCACCTCTCTGAGTGACCTTGGCTGACTCAGCTCTTAACCCATTTGCTTGCAATTCTTGGGCAGAATCTAGCAAGAGTGCAAGATCCTGAGATACGGATGGACTCTTCAGAACATCCCAGGATTTGACCTCATTCCTCCTAGAACAAGATGTCCTGCCATGCTCATTCTCAGAGACTCAGGTGGCACCCAGTTATAACACCCAGAGGGGAGTGCTTGGGGGGTCTCTCAGCTGTGATCTGAAGTGGGGTATGAATACACAAAGGAGACTGCATTTGCTGTGGACAGTTTTTTTTTGTTGCTGTTGTTTTTTGAGACAGAGACTCACTCTGTTGCCCTGGGTAGAGTGCCGTGGCGTCATCGTAGCTCACTGCAACCTCACACTCCTGGGCTCAAGCAGTCCTCCTGCCTCAGCCTCCTGAGTAGCTGGGACTACAGGCGCACTCCACAATGCCCAGCTAATGGAAAGTTTTCTTGAGCATTAGGGGACCAACTCCTTATGAATCCTGGGTTTCCATTAATTCTTGGTGCCTGTAGGTGAGTAATGAAGTTGTTTTGCCTGACTTGTCTGAGAAACGGGCACAGAAGGCTGGGATTAGTGACCAGCCTGTCACATTCTGCATAACACACACCTACCTTAAATATTCGAGACATGCATTTCAATTGAGCATACTGATCCTGCCCATTGGTCCTAGCCCATTGTCTTTCAACCTATGCCTGCACCTGTGGCCTCATGAAGGGTTTCCCATGACCCTTGGATTGTGGACATAGAATTGTCTTCTAGTTAATTGATGGTTCTGCAGACTGCGTTGGCGCCCCCTAAAAGGAAATGGTTTCAGATTAAGTCGTCCGCCAGTGGTGGCTTTCAGGTGCCCTGGAGAAACGTAATCTTGGCAGTGGATAGAATTTCAAAGAGTACACCTTGGGGCACATTTTCTGGGAAAAAGAGTTGACTAGCCCTGTGAATCTATCAAGTTTACTTAATATTCTGCTTTCCATTTTCCTGTCGAGTGTGCACAGGGTGTTGGTAGGGTAAGCTCATCACTTAGCCTTTGACTTATAGGATACGAGTGTGAGATTGTGATGTCACTAGAGGAGGAGACAGAGGGGACGGGGTATCCAGGGAAGCTGAGTAGCCAAAGGAAGGTTCCGAGACAGATGTTGACGGTTGGCTCATTCTTCACCAATCCCTTTCTAGAAGACTCTCTTCTCCTATAGACTCTTAAGATCTTCAATCCCTTGTGGGTAGGTTTTCTAACTGGCCTCATGTTCTGCCCCAAAGACGCACCCACGTGAGACTTAGAAGGTGGAATTGAGCAACGTGAGATGGAAGACGTGTGAAGGAACTTTGAGATGTTGGAGGTAACGTGATTGTCTCCTCTTGGGCGGCAGAGAGAAGGTCATTGTGGTAAAACAAAACTTTTACTATGAATTTTCCTCTGCTGAGTCTACTCTGGCTGGTTCCTTTCATGGAAGCTTATATAATAGTCGGGTATTCTCCCATCTCACATGTTCCGACACTTATTTACCCCGTGAGAGTCCTTTTTGAAATCATTCACGGGACAAAAAGAAGAATGCAGATATACACATTTCTAGTGGCTTGCCCAGCACTTTATTTCTTAGAGTGAAACTCTGATTTTATTGCACCCCAAAGAATGTATAAATGGAGCGAATTAACTTAAAACACTGCTCCTGTGATATACCAAAGGGAGGAGAAAGCCCGAGGCAAGCGGACAGCAATTTCTACAGATTTCACAAGAGTACATTTGGAATGCACGGGAGATCTGCATGAGGGTTCCACAGCTGGCCTCGCCTGGGAAATGTCAAAACGAAGAATAAAGGAGATGAGAGGAAGAGAGCGTGAGGAGACCCAGAGGGACTGTGGTGGATAAAGCTACAAAGAAAGAGCAGATAAAGCGAAAAACTAGTTGATGCATGGCAGTGCTTTGGTTTAGAGTCTCACTGGTATGTAGCCAAGCGAGAGTTCAAAGAGCATCTGTAAAGAAGTGTAAAATAGTACCAAGATCCACTGACGCTTTGAAAGAGCAAGAATTAGACATAATCCCCCCGCAAGAGCTCAGAGGAGAGGAGAGTTGCCAAAGCCGATGCTTCCTGAAAACGGGGTCGTACAATAGAAAAGATAGACAATGCAAACCTCCACACGCAAAGCCAGTGTCAGGAGGCTTTTTGTACGGAACCAGATAAGCGCTTCCCTCTTCTTAATAGACACTGAATGCCAGAGAGTCTGTTTGTAAGAACAGGCACAAGGCAAGTCAAGTAAATCATCTCTTTCATGGAAAATGCGTATAATGGAAAAAGCAGTGCATCCGTGAAAAGAGAGCTCCGGTCCGGATGGACCCTCGTGTTTGCAGAAATGATAAGGGAAGATACTCAGACCAAAAAAAGAGCTGTCCCTAAAGGAACCACTGGAGTAGAGCGTGTTTACAGAAAGTGCTGACATTCTAAGTGTCCGGCTCAGTGAATCGTGGTTGAAATCCGAAGCTAATCTCTACGGGAATAGACACCCGGCACGCCAGGCGGCTGGTGCTGAACTTGAAGGTGGCCATAGGAGAGGGGAGTGCCAGGGGTGTAGGAGAGCAGACTCAGTGGTCAGGCATGGCTTCCTCAGTTTACCCGTGAAGGGCTGAGCGCTGCCATCCCTCCCAAGCCCAGTGTACCTGGCAGATCTAAGCTCCAAGGTGGATCCGGCATTCAGAAAGAAACTAGGTGTCATCAGTGGCTTCCCAAGGGATGCGTTAGAACACGTGCCACTCAGGTAGTCCGTCCCAACCTAGCTCTGGTGCCAAATTCAGGTCCATGCTCTTTCTTAGTCATTGAGGAGCCTGCTAACTAGAAGTAGTTCTCCCGTTGTTGGCTATGTGCAAGAAATTCCTGGCACTGTGCAATTCTTACCCTGGTGACTGGTCGTCTAAGGGTGTCAGGACCAGGACCTGAGCAGAGACAGATGTGATGAGATAAACTGGTTACATGAGAGTGCTTAGGAGCAACTGCTGATGGCAGGAAAAGCAACAGTCTGACCCCAAACCCAGGCTCAAAGAGCCTCAGTACTAAGCCCTGCTTTCAAGGGACAAATTCCGACCCACTTCAGCCACATTCTCCCCTGCAAGGACTCCAAGACGTCAAAGCCCTGTTACCTGATTTAGATCCCACTCTGAGTATCTGGGACCCTGGACGTCCCCGCCCAAGTGGTTCTGCCTCCACTTCCAGGACCAGCGTGGCTCGTGCCCTATGCCACGCCAGTAAAGCACATTGCTGTTGGCAGGAGTGGCCGGGTGGTGGCTATTGGGGCGGGGTGGGGTAGATAGAATAAGAGCTCTTGTTTTCAGGTGAGTGGAATGTGAATGCCCTTTGGGGGAGGAGGAGGGAATATGGACATGCGTTCAGGAGCCAGCTGGAATGATAGGGACAAGCAGGCTGGGGTCTCCACCTGTGAGCACCGAGAAAGCTCGGGACACAGACCTGGGCACTGGAGGAGGAAGGGATGGGTCTCAGGCATGGCCAGTTCCCCAGGACCTCCCGCCATTCACCCCCACCCACGCCCACTTGGCACCTGTTCCTCCAGGTTGTTGCGAAGGTGTGCTTTGTGAAAATCAAAATATAGAACATACATTACTTTTCCCATTTGCTTGCTTATAGCTTTAAAATGTTCAGACACAGACTAGGTGATTCTCCTGAGGGCTGTTGCCCTGCGTCTTGCAAAATAAAACCCAAGTCGGGTCAGGATCTGGGTCCAGGACCCCCAAATCCAAGTTCTGTGTGCTCCCACTCAACTGCCTCTCAGAATTTATTGGAACAGAGATGAAATAATATTGGAAATAGATGAAAGGAAGGAGAAGATAATTGGATTTATTAGTACAAAGAAATGAGGAGAATTTTTCAGTTATGTGATCATGTTATATTTTTTTATGTACTGTCATGCTATGCTATGCTATGTTATATGTTATTCTATGCTATGTTAGGTTATGTTATATGCTATCTTATGTTATGCTATATCATGTTATATGTTGTTTTACGTTATGTCATGCTATGCTGTGTTGTGCTATGTTATGCTGTGCTATTTTATGCTATGTGGCATGTTATGGTATGTTATGTTCTATGTTAGCCATGTTATGCTATACTATACTGTGTTATGCTATATGTTGTGCTATGCTAGGCTACGTCATGTTATGTAACACTTATTACAAAATATGTGATACATGTTCAGTTATGCACACTATGTGTCTTAATATGTAATGTGTGCTATATTCTATGACCCGTGTTACGTAATGCACAATTTGGTATGCAGTTTTAAAAAAGACGCTATTTAAAGGACTTTGAAAAAACTGAGGACAAGTGAAGCTGGTCCCAGAGCCGGGGAGAGCAAGAGAGATGAGCATTGCAAATTCAGGGATTCCTGTAGATTTCAGGCCAAGAGGCAGTGAAGCTTTATATGCAGTAAAGTAGTGTTGCAGGAACAAGAAAGAGTTTCATTTATGACACTACAGGAAAACACAGTCATTTTCTCTCAACAGATGAAGAAGAAATCTGAGGCTGCTTGCAAGAGATAACTTTATATATAACGGGAGACAGAATCAGGAGAAGATGTCACGGTTTTGAAGAATAAAAATGAACAAGTTCAGAACAGACCAGAGAAAATTAGCAATAATGGAAGAGCTTTCCCCTTCGATGTATTCAGAGAAAATGGAAAATTGACACTGCATAGCAAGGCTTAGAAAAACGAAATATGAAGTGACATCTATTAAGCAAAGAGATAACCTTTACCCGAGCTCAATGTGAAATCACATTGGGATTAGATAAACTGCCAGGCCAAGGATATAGTTTGCCCGAGTTTTATTCTACAACAGTTTGGAACAATAATGCCTCGAAAAGTAGATAATCTACTGAGATCGATGAGGAAGGAACATAGTGAATGCAAGCAGGTAATAAGAAAACCCGTTTATACTTAAATATTTTTAAAGATAGTGTGTACATGATGACATAGAAAATAGAGTTTTGGACATCAAAGACTTTTCTGGGGTTCTTGGAAAAACACAATTATGACGGATACATTCTGACCTAGCTTAGCCACGGGAAAGTAATGAATTGCATGATACGTCAAGTAAAGGAAGTGCTATGCACTGTGGTGATTAAATTGTTTTGCTTATTTGATATGATGGATGCATTTTCTTTTTTTTATGTCAGCATATTATGGGGGTACAAATGCTTTGGGTACATAAATTACCTTTGCCCCGTCCGAGTCAGAGCTACAAGTGTGCCCATCCCCCAGACGGTGTGCACTGCGCCCATTAGGTGTGAATATTCCCATCCCCTCCTCCCCACCTGCCCGACACCTGATGAATATTACTACTATATGTGCACTTAAGTGTTTATTGATTACTTCCAATTTGATGGTGAGTCCACGTGGTGCTTGTTTTTCCATTCTTGGGATACTTCACTTAGTAGACTGGGTTCCAGCTCCATCCAGGATAATACAAGACATGCTAGATCACCATTGTTTTTGTGGCTGAGTTAGTGAATAACATAACCAGTTTTCTTTTGATTTCCATGACATTTGCTAAAATCGTTGACCTTACCTGCTTTGGAAAACGTAGTCAGGAATAGACAGGTGAAGTTCTTTATAGACTTCTAATAAAGAGTATCAGCTATAGAGTTGTAAAGGTTGGTGATGTTTGTTTATACCACAATTCCGGCTGTATTTCTATTTATTAGGAACCCAAACAGTTCAGGTGGCTTTTTTTTGGGGTGGGGTGGGGTGGGGGAACATATCTTAGTTACAAAGTAGTGAAAAATGAACATCTCAGAATCGAGACGACATTAAAATTAGAGTATTGAATATTGTCATTTCTTTTTTCACACAAAGAAAACGGTTCTTCGAAGCCATCCAGCCTTGTAAACAAGCCGCGTTTTGTGCAGAACGCACATCATTAAGCGGTTTGTCACGGCCTAGATGAATGCCAGGGAGAGGGCCTGCGTCGTTCGTGGCTCAGTGATTCTTCATCCAATTTCTTTCTCTTCGCCTTGGCAGAATGACAGCCCGGCTCGTTATTCTCCCTCTTAGCCCCTTTTATATCTTGATAGGCAAAGGAATTCGTTTTTAAACAAAGGTCAAGCAAATGACAAGCTTTGGATGCCTATTCGGGCGGAAAATTTATGTGGATAAATAGATGAGCCCACACAGCAATTCTAAAGGCAAAATAGTCAGACAACCTGGAAATGGTGAATTTAGGGGAAAGGGTGACACACTTCTAATGACACTTACCGTATGATCGTTATGTGTTTATAGTCTGGGCGTCCCTCGAGGCAGGGTGTTGACTAAGGCAAATGTCGGCAGTCACTTTTTCGCTAACAAGAGTGCCTTCCTGAGCAAGCGTGTCGGTGTCGGGGTCAGGGTGTCTCGTACGTTTTGGCGATGTCTGGCTTTCTGAGGCTGCAACAGTCACTCATCATTTCTGGGGAAACTGAGGCTGGAGCAGTCTTCAGGGTGACTGAGGCACACACCTGTTCACGAAGCATCCTTGCTCCGTGAGGCAAGAACTGTCTAGTCTTGTTTTCCTTTCATCTACACAGCAACTTTGGACGGGTGTTCACTGTCAGTTGTCCTTTTTTATTATTTGTTTTATTTCAGAGTATTATGAGGGTACAAACGCTTTGGTCACATATATTGCCTTTGCACCACCGGAGTCAGAGCTACAAGCGTGTCCATCCCCCAGACAGCGCGCACCAAATCCATTAGGTATGAATTTACCCATCCTTGAATGACGTAACTGAAGTGTCATCCAAGTCATTTATCAGCACCTGAAACTGGAACAATCCAAGTTACTATGTACAGATGGCAAGACCCGCCTCTGACTTGACGTTTTTTTGCTTGCTGTAGACAATTTTGATATACTCGTGGCTTTCTGAAGGGTACCAGATAAGGCATCTTCTTCTTCAACAGCAGACAATATCACTTTTTCTCCTGTCTGTATCATTTTGAGTGGCACTGCTGAATATACTGTTTGTGGTTTATTTATTATTTTTAAACATACGGAGGAAGAAAAGTGAGAATTTAAAATACATGAAAACTTGGCCAGGCATAGGGGCTCACGCCTGTAATCCTAGCACTCTGGGAGGCCAAGGCATGTGGACCATTTGAGGATAGGAGTTCGAGACCAGCCTGAGCAACAGCAAGACCCTGAGCTACAAAAATGGAAAAATTAGCCAGGCATGGTGGCAGGCACCTGTAGTCCCAGCTACTCGGGAGGCTGAGGCAAGAGGATCTCTTGAGCCCAGGAGTTTGAGGCTGCTGCAAGCTATGATGACACCACTGCACTCTAGCCGGGACAACAGAGTGAGACTCTGTCTCAAAAACAAAGAAACAAACAAAAACCCTCTGATTTTCACTATGTTAAATAACACTTTAATTATTTTTAAAAAATAAGTGTTATAAAACAAAGGGAAAATCGTCCCAGATTACTACCTAGAGTGAATTACATAGTGATGGTATACAACATGCTTTGTAAATTCAATTTAAATTTAAATACATCATGCAATTCATTTTATTGAATAATTGCACCATGATTTGGTTATTCTGTTTTCTTTTCTTTCTTCTTTCCTTCCTCTTTTCCTTCCTTGTTTTCTTACTTTCTTTTTTCTTTCTTTCATCCTGTCTTTCTTTCTCTTTCTTCTTAAAATCTTGCTAATAACAAATTAAAAAACAAGAATATTCATATGGCGAAAGTCTAAATCTTTGTCCAGCAGTTCTCTTAAAATAAATTCCCATGAGCGCTGGTGCTGGATAAAATATATGGTTTTTATTTTGGAGATGTTGTATGACTCATTTAACTACTTTGTTTTCTCAAATTCTTCCATTTATTAACACCTGACTTGCTATTATAATTTGTTTCTATTGTGTCTACATGATGTGTGAACCTCTTGTTTTGAAATGTTTTTGATAGGAAATATATTTCACACGTACAGTACCACAAAGGAGCTAATACAATATTTCATATAATTAATACCTTGTAAATGCTCAACATAGCTCTAACAGATCTGAATATTTTGCAATGGTTTGGTGATCTTCTTAATTCATTTCTTAATTTTTAAAAAGTTTTCTGTTTTTGAAAGATAGACTTTATCCAGTTAAAGAGGTATTTTTCATTTGAATTTACTAATTTTTTAAAAATCATGAATAACTGCTAACATTTATGGAATCCTTTTTTTAAATTATGATTCTTGTCCTTCAATCTGCTAATATGGTGGATCTTAATTCATATATTTTCTAATGATCAAATATTCTTGGACTCCTAGGATAAACTCAGTTTGTTTATGATGGATTTTTTTGTTTTTTTTCCCCCCTTGGCTAACTAAATTCACTTTTCTGTTTTCTGTTTTTGTTCTTGTTTTTAATTTTTTTTTAAAGATGGGGTCTTGCTATGTTGCCCAGGCTGGTCTGGAACTCCTGCCCTCAAGAGATCCTCCAGCCTCAGCCTCCCAAAGTTCTAGGATTACAGGCGTGAACCAATGTGCCAAGCTATTTTGTTATTTTCACTGAAGATGTTTATATCCAATGTTAGTAAGTAAATTTGCTATAGGTTTCTTATAAGACTCTGGGTTAGTTATACTTAATTTGCTTTATTTTAAAAATATTTTTACTGTGGGTTATAATGTTCTTATAAACTTAGATAAGGAAATTGAACATTTGGGGCTGTGACAGGAACCAGATGGCATACTTAAAAGGTAATGAGATGGAGTTTGTTTATAGGAACGTTTATCAAAGTGTGAGGGACATTGTAAGAGACGAGATTAGGACACAGACACACACAAAGGGAGGACCACGTGAGAACACAGAAAGAAGACACCGTCCACACGCCAAGGAGAGAGACCTGAGAAGGTTCTTCTTATAAGGACACCAGTCCTATTGGATCAGGGGCCCACCTTAATCCAGTATGACCTCACCTTAACTAATTGCCTCTGCAAGGATCTGTTTCCAAATAACGTCCCATTATAAGTGACCAGTGTGAAGGACTTTAATATGTCATTTTTTGGGGGTGGGATGGAGCAGGAGAGAGACACAACTAACCTGTCACGTTGCAGTAGAGATATGTGGAAAAAGTGTTTCCCTTATTGGCTGGTAGAGTGTGGCTCCAGGTTATACAGGAAGGGGAGACTAGGAATGAGGAGTAGAAAGCAAATAGATTTATTTGGGAAAGACCCAGAAGCTGACTTTAGCATCTGTCCTATATCCAGTGCTCCAGAAATGAATGTTGTGGTTATACATAGACACAGGGTGGGCTGAGGAAGGATCTTCCCTGGACAGCCTGGCAGAACCTCTTCTAAAAGGAAGAAGGAGAGATGGATAAAAGAACACATCATGCTCTGTATCCTCTCCGACCTCAATGACTGTGGGAAGAAAGAAAACCCTGAGAGGACTTGCTCTGAAGCTATTAAATTACCATTAGAATAAGTATCTTTGAAGACTGTGTCTGAGAATGATAACTTTTATCGCTGAGAATTTTCCAGAATCAGAATTTTGTTGTTACTTTTAAAATGCTATGGGCAGATGTTCTTTTGATGGGTTTATTCATTTTTGAGAAGCTCACTCTTTATATTATTTGATCCGTGTATTTACTTATTCTCAAAATATTGTCCTTTCCATTGACACAGGCTGTATTCAATGGTAGGAAAGGTGAACTGTTCTTGGTAAAGTCAGCAGAGTTGTAAATGCTGTGAGTCTATTATCACTCAAGTGGATAAGAAACTTTCTGGAACATTCCAGAACTTTCCAGAACACTCCAGAACTTTCCAGAAGAGTATGCCATAGACAATAATATGTGTCCAGATTCATTGGTCATTTTATCTCAGAATAAAGGAAACTAAAAATATGCAGGACATACCCTGGTTTTCTTTGTATTCCTCAATATTGACCTCATTTGTATAGCGTAGTTAAAAAATAGTGCTTACATTCTTAACAGGATTATGTTATAAAAGGAAAATTTGAACCTTAGAGTATTTAAGGCAAAGGTATTATAGAGTCTGTTATATTTTTATTAATCACTTAAGTTCTCATTTGATTAAAAAATGTCTTCCAAAGAGACGGTCTTCTCAGAAGCTATTAGAGGAATATATTTATAATTACCTTATCTGTATGAATTATTTTATAATAAATGAGGTAGTTTATTTTCATTTTATAGTATATTTAAGCATTCTAGACCATTACACATTTTATGAAATTTTTTATCCTGTGCCTAAATATTTTAATGATAACTTCCATTTGGACAACACTTAAAAATTTTTATGACCTTATCTCCTAAACTTATTTGACTGTCATGATAAGCCTGTGAAATATCCAGACCCTTTACTATTCTCTTTCTTTAACAGGCAAGACAGTTGAGGACTTGTTTCATCTCAAGCTTAAACGGTCACCTAAATGACAAGCTTTGTCTCTTCAAGTCCGAAAGTGTGCAAGTTCTACTGCCATTTTTCTTTTCTCTCCCTAATCTTTTAAGTGACCTTTTCAAAAAACATACATCCAGACCACATTTTTGAGATTCGGAGATATCCCTGTCTTTCCATCATTGTTGGTTTTCTTTGTGTTGTGCAAAGTCAAATCCTCAGAAGACATTTCCAAGCAGAGATGCCTGTGCGAGATTCTGGAACACCTCGCAGTTGTCAAAGTTGAAATTCTGCTTGGGATGGCTGAGGATGAACGTGGAATTCCCTAGGTAGTCATGTGTAGGAGGGTGAAGGTGGTTGAAAATTCAGAAGGACAAAGCCCTGTAAAAAAAATATGGCATCTCACTGAAATCAGTGCATGGGTTGAGACACAGGCTGGCACTTCAGAAGGCAGATGAGTATTCTGGTCTGGAATCCAGATGGAATTATTGATCCAGGAAACAGAGGTGGCATGTTTGTGAATTTAACTGGAATAGGCTCAAAACAAAATTGAAACAAGTGGACATTGTCTCCATAAAGAGGAAATGTGGAAGCATCCATAGCGATCTCTATGTGATTAGTGCAAGAGGGGTGTTTATGTGCCATGTGTTAGCAGGTGTGTGTGTGTTTGTGCATGCATGTGTATGTGTGCATTTCCATCCCTACAGGCACCCGAATTCTGATTTCAGTGTGCACTCTGTGAAATAAAACATGGCTCCATTCTCGGCTAACTCATTTGGAGTGAAACAGGAAAGTAATAGTGAGCACCAACAATAAAAACTGTCCACAAACTAAGCATAGAAGGAATATATCTCAAAATTATAAAAGCCATATGTGACCAATGCACAGCTAACATCATATTGAATGGAGAAAAGTTACAATCATTCCCACCGAGAAGTGGACAAGGGTGCCCATTCTCACCACTTCTATTCAACATAGTGCTGGAAGTCCTACCCAGAGCAATCAGGCAAGAGAAAGAAATAAAGGGTCTCGAAATCAGGAAAAAGGAAGTAAAGCTGTCACTTTTTGTTGATGATATCATCTTATAGCTAGAAAATCCCAAAGACTCCTACAAGAGACTACTGGAATTGACAAATAAATTCAGCAAAGTCTCAGCTTACAAAATCAACATGCACAAATCAGTAGCATTCCTACACACCAACTGCAGTCAAGCTGAGAATCAAATCAAAGTCTCAATAACTTTCACAAAAGCAACAAAGAAAATAAAATACCTAGGAATATATTTAACCCAGGCAGTGAAAGATCTCTACAAGGAGAACTATGAAACAATGAGGAAAGAAATTACAGATGACACAGACAAAGGGAAAAACATCTTGTTCGTAGATCAGCAGAATCAACATTGTTAAAACATCCACACTACTCAAAGTGATTTACAGATTCAATGCAATTCCCATGAAAATATCAATGTCATTTTTTTGCAGACCTAGAAAAAATAATTCTATGCTTTGTTTGGTGCCAGAAAAGAGCCTAAATAGACAAAGCAGTCTTAAGCAAAAAGAACAAACCTGAGGCATCACATTACCAGACTTTGAACTATACTATTAATATGAGGCTATAGTAACCCAAACAGCATGGTATTGGCACAAAAATAGAGACAGAGACAATTGGAACAGAGCAGAGAACACAGACATAAAACCATCCACATACAGCCAACTGGTCTTTGACAAAGCAGATGACAATATACACCGTGGAAAAGAAGCCCTATTCAATAAATGGTGCTGGGAAGATTGGACAGCCACATGCAGTGAATGAAACAGGATCCATATCTCTCACCACTCAAAAAATTAATTCAGGATGGATGAAAGACTTATTGTAAGGCATGAAACCGTAAGAATGCTGGAAGAAAATGTTGGAAAAACTCTTCTAGATATTGGCCTAAGCAAAGAATTTATGAAGAAGACCCCAATGGCAATCACAGCAACAATAAAAATAAATATTAATAAATGGTACTTGATTGAATTTAAAATTTTCTGCATGGCCAAGGAAACAGTCAACAGAGCAAATAGACAACTTACAGAATGGGAGAAAATATTCACAAGCTATACATGCAATGAAGGGCTAATAATCAGAATATACAAAGAATTCAAGCAAATCAGCAAGAAAAAAAACAAACGACCCTATTAAAAAGTGGACAAAACACATGAACAGAAGCTTTTCAAAAGAAGAAAGACTAATGGCCAATAAACATGAAAAAAATGCTAAACATCACTAATAATCAGGAAAATGTAAATTAAAACCACAATGTGATATCATCTTACCCCAGATAGAATGGCATTTATCAAAAAGTCCCAAAACAATAAATGCTGGCATGGATGCATAGTGAAAGGAATATGTATATACTGTTGGTGGGTCTGAAATTAGTACAACCTCTGTGGAAAACAGTATGGAGATTCCTCAAAGAACTCAAAGTAGACCTACCGTTCGATCTAGCAATCCTACTGCTGAGTATCTACCCAAGGTAAAAGATGTCATTTTATCAAAAAGACACCTGCACTAGAATGTTTATAGCAACACAATTCACAACTGCAAAGATGTGGAATCAACAACCCAAGTGCCCATCAATTCATAAGTGGATTAACAAAATGTGGTTTATATGTGATAGAATACTACTCAGCCATGAAGAAAGATGAATTAAGACCTTTTGCAACAATTTGGATGGAACTGGAGAATACTATCCTAAGCAAAGTATCTCAAGAATGGAAAAGCAAGCTCCACATGTACTTATCATCAAATTGATATTAATTGATGAAGACTTACGTGCACCTGTAGTAGTAACATTCATCGGGTATCGGCAGGTGGGAGGGGGAGGAGGGGATGGGTATATTCACTCCTAATGCGTGCGGTGCGCACCATCTGGGGGATGGACACGTTTGAAGGTCTGACTTGGCTGGGGCAAAGGCAATATAGGTAGGCTAAACATTTGTACCCCGTAATATTTTGAAATAATAATGATACTAAACATGTAGGAGAAGAAGAAAAAGGAAGACGCTGAAGAGTATGAAATGTGAGGGGAGCTTTTAAAGATTTATCCAGAGATGGTGTCAGTGCCTGATTTCTGCGTTTAAAATGAAGCCCTGCTCACGAACGTGAGGTGTTATTCCCACCTCTGAGACACAGTAGCATATATTTACAGTAGTGTATTTATGGTATAATATATAGTAGTGTTTACAGTAGTATATATACATATACTACATATAATACTATGTGTATATATACACACACATGTATCTGTGTGTGGATATATCCATATATACCTATACAGATTTATACAGTAACGTGTTGTCTAATGGCAGGGGCACATTCTGAGAAATGCTTTGTTAAGTGATTTTGAACTTATGCAAACATCGTGGTGTGCACTTACACAAACCTAGATGGTTTAGGCTACTGCACATCTAGGCTATACAGTGTAGCAAACCTGCAAAGCATGTGGTTGTACTGAACACTGTAGGCAATTGTAACATGAAGGTAAGTATCTGTGTACCTAAATATAGCTAAGCAAAGAAAATGTACAGTAAAAATGCAGTATAAAAATGGAGCACCTGTGTTAGACACTTACCGTGATGGATTTGCAGGACCAGAATTTGCTCTGGGTGAGTCAGTGAGTGAGTATCGAGGGAACGTAAAGTCCCAGGACATTACTGTACACTCCTGTAGACTTTATAAACACGGCACACTGAGGCTACACTAACTTTATAAAAAATTGTTTCTTCACTAATAAACTAACCTTAGCTTACTGTCACCTTTTTGCTTTATAAACTTTTTGATATTTTTAAACATTTTGACTCTTTTGTAATAGCGCTTACATTAAAACACACATGGTACAGTTGCACAAAAATATTCTCTTTCTTTATATCCTTATTCCATTACCTTTTTTCTATTTCTATTTTTTTTTTTACTTTTTCAATTTTCTTTGATAAAAGGTTGTATAAATATTCCATCGTTGGCTACGTGCCAGTAACTGTGATAATGTAGGGTACACAACTGCAAACCGTGGTAGTGTTTTCTGTCTGTTTGTTCCTCACCAGGAAATGCTAAGGGAGGGTTTCTGAATCATGGAACGCTGCTGTTTGGGGCTCGGTAAATCTTTGCAGAGGAGGGCTGTGCTGTGCCTTGTAGGGGGTTAACAGCATCCCTGACCTCCACGCAGTAGGAACCGGTAGCATCTCCTCCATCCCCACCTCACAGCTGTGACAACCAAAATTGTCTCCGAACATTGCCAGGTGTCTTCCCCCTGGGAGGTAAAATCACCTCCATCTGAGAATCACAGCCCTAAAGGATAAGTAGCTAAGCAACAGCACAGCAAGATGCAATAAGCACTAAAATGACAAATGAAACAATCTTGGCCTACACTAGGGGACCCTAACTCGGCCATGTGGGTCAGGAAAAATTTCTGCTACAAGTATGCTTTTACAATGGACCTAGAGATTACATGTGGTTAAGTAAGCAGAGATCATGCCCGGTAGAAGAGAATCTGTGGAAATGCTCAGTGCAAAAGCATAAGCTGCATTTCAGGAACTGAAAGAAGTCTGATATGGCCATAACATGTACAATGAGGGAGGAGAGTGCTGACAGATGCTTCCAGAAAGAGGAGTGGGAGACACATCATAAAACTCCTTGTATACCTTTTATCTCAAAAGCAATAAAAAGCTGTTCAAGAATTTATGCAGTGGGGTAGTGTATTCTTTAGGAATATGGTTGATGGCAAGTGACAGAAAAAAACCCAGTAGCACAAGGAACCAGACTTTCTTCACCTTGTTGCTCCACTAACCTCAGTACATAACTTCCATCTTGTAGTCTAAAAGGGCTGCGGAAGCTCCAGCCATCACGTCTCCATCCCACTGGCAACAAGAAGAATTTCTCAAAGGAATTAGAAATTTCCTCTTTGAAGGATTCTTTTTTGATGTTTTCACAGTACTTCTAACAATCAGTAATGTAAGAGAGAGAGGGAAGAATATTTTTTTCTGAGTGGCCACAGTCTCAGCTAAAAGACAGGGGATCTGAAAATTGTTGGAATCCATTACATGTAGAGGCACACAGCAGGAATGTTAAAAGTATAAGAGAAGTGTTTTATTTGGTCCTGGAAATTATAACTATTATTCCTACCTCTCATATCTATTAAATATTTTAACTGATACATGAAAAAATATGATCGTGTAGGGATTACTCTTTCACTTGTATATTAAGAAAAATACTTTGTTACTAGAGAATATTTTTACTTCCCTTTGTGTGCTATACTTTACAAAGTAGAAAATATTTTGAAAGAACCAAGTAAATATTGATAATTGCCACCCTATTTCTATGTCCCTCTGTGATAACCTAAGACATTTCTGACCAATTTTCATTTTTTTCTTTCTTTCTTTTTGTGTTCCTTGGCATTCTGAACTGTGTTCCCTACAGAGGTAGATGCAGGAAATTTCCCCACAAATGAAAAGTTGATATGATCCAGCAATTGCAATGCTAGCGATATATTCAAGTAAAATAAAAATGTAACTTCACAGTGTTTATAATGGATTTATTTAGAATCACCCAAAACTGGAAACACTGGAATGCACCTCAACCGGGGATGGATAAACAGATTGTGGTGCATTCACACAATGTCACATAGCTCAGTGATTAATTAGCAACAACAACAACAACAAAAAAAAAAACTGTATACGAGCCAAAACATGAAGGATTCTCAAATGTATTAAGCTAAGAGGAAGATTTGGGCTCAAAAAGCTACATATCGGCCGGGCGCAGTGGCTCACGCCTGTAATCCTAGCACTCTGGGAGGCTGAGGCGGGTGGATCGTTCTGAGCTCAGGAGTTCCAGACCAGCCTGAGCAAGAGCGAGACCCCGTCTCTACCAAAAATAGAAAGAAATTAATTGGACGGCTAAAAATATATAGAGAAAAAATTAGCCGGTCATGGTGGCGCATGCCTGTAGTCCCAGCTACTCGGGAGGCTGAGACAGTAGGATTGCTCGAGCCCAGGAGTTTGAGGTTGCTGTGAGCTAGGCTGACACCACAGCACTCGCCCCAGGCAAGAGAGTGAGACTTCGTCTCAAAAAAAAAAAAAAAGCTACATATCACATACACACCATGGATACAACACCCCCAAAAAGGCAAAACCCTCACATCAGTGGTTGCTAAGACTAAGGATTAGGGGAGTTTCTGGCCACAAAGAGTGAAGATGGAAATTTGGGGCATACAGAGATATTCTCCGTCTTCCTTGTGGGGGGTGGTTCCATGACTGCACACAGTTGTCAAGAGTTGCACAACTCTAGACACCAAAAAAGTATACATTCTACACTATGGAAATTATTTCTGAAAAATCTGAAAAGATGTTTACATGAAACGTTATTTTCCTTTGAGAAAGAGGAAGTGCCACATCAGGAAAACATGCCTTAAAATGTGGCACATCTTGACGTTTCCAGATGTTTGTAGGATGTTCCATCAAGATCACTGAGTTGTTGACATAAACCCTGAAAGGGACTCAGTGATGTTTGTGCCAAGGGGGAAGAAGGATTAGAGGGAATTCAGGCTGAATTCAGGGAGAGCAGTTCCAACAGTATGTTAATATTTTAACAAAAATATATATTTGGTGAAAAAAGGGACCTTTCTGATGAGCGGATATCGGCCACAGGTCCATGCTAATGTTTTCCACTGCAGAAGGCAGAGTCAAAACAATGCATTGTGGTTTTTTCATTTGTTTTGTTTTGTTTTGTTTTTTGCTTAAATCCTGGCTTCACTAATCATGAGATATGTGCATTATTTAATACTCCTGGACCTTTCTTTCCTCGTGTAAAAATGGGACTGTTAGTAGCCATCAACTCTCAAACAGAAAACTTAGGCATGTAGAGTCCATAGTGAACTATGGATGCATAAAAACGTTGGCAAAGTTGACTTTCTGGTATATCAAGATAAAAAAACCACTTAATTTCATGTTTTAAAAATACTTTTGTAAGAGGTCCTCAGCGTATTAAGCACCCAAACAAAAGTGATTTCCACCAAGGGCTAGAAATCTCCCGGGTAACTGGCCTGCAGCAAGTCAAACGGCATGAAGAGAGGAATGGAATTTATACAGCCCAGAGAAGGGAGCTGGGTGGTGATTTAAGGGGGATCATAAAGTGTTTGATGAATGCTGCTCTGTGAGTTCACTGCAGGGATTCATAAAACAGAGCAGGTTTGAATTATCACTTCCTGGAGGCTCTCACCTCCAACTCAGGTGTAAAGAAAAAGCACATTTTCTCTCCTCCCTTGCATCTACTAATGGTGCAAATACACACCCACGCTTGCACGTTGCATTAAGGTGTAAATTAAATGACTTCTTCCTGATATTTGCCTTCCGTGTGGTCAAATGAATGCAATATCTCAGGAAGAAAGTTCCGTAAATGAACCATGCAAAGTTTCATGCTGGACACAAGTTTGTAGTAAATATTTCATTTCATCAAGTGCCCATCGATCCATGGGTGGATTAATAAAACGTGGTCTATGTACACCATGGAGTCCTACTCAGCCACAAAAAACAGTGGTGATCTAGCACCTCTTGTATTATCCTGGATGGAGCTGGAGCCCATTCTACTGAGTGAAGTATCACAAGAATGGAAAAACAAGCACCACATGGACTCACCATTAAATTGGTATTAACTGATCAACACTTATGTGCATATATAATAATAACATTCATTGGATGTCGGGCAGGTGGGAGGGGGGAGAAGGGGATGGGTAAATTCACACCTAACAGGTACAATGCACACTCTCTGGGGGATAGGCACACTTACAACTTTGACTCAAACAGTACAAAATCATTTTATGTAACCAAAACCTTTGTACCCCTATGATATTATGAAATGAATAAAATAAAATAAAATAAAATAATTATGCAAAACTCTTTTCATTAGTTTCTACGCTCTCTTTTTCTTCCTACTGGGGCAAATATACATTAAGAATAAAAAGTCAGAGAGGCCAACTCGGATAATCCTGAAACATCTACAAGGAGCAGAAGAAATAAGAGGAAATACAAAAGCAAGAAGTTCTTATTGAACAATGAAGTTGCTACTTTTCAGTCAATGGGATCTCTTGGATAGAGGTCACAGAAATATTATTTGGGGATAAAATCACATGAAGCTCAGAAAAAAAAGAATTTCCTTGTCTTTCCAGGAAGGTGGTGGCTTTGCTGTCAGGGCTGATGAAAGAGAATCCCAGATTGCACCTTTGGAGCTGAAACGGAGAGGAGCAGCCTGGGATGGCTGGATAAATGAGATGCTGACACCTCCACACAAACATGCATCCGGAGATGTCTGGCACAGACATCAGGATTCACCCCACGGTTCTCATTTTGCTGCTTGCAGAGAGAGTGTCTACGTGCAGGGTTTACGTGCAAAGCTATTGCTGGTGCCACCATGGAAGGGCAGCCCACCGGCCAGTCTCGCGTTATAGACTGACGCCGTGCTGGCTGTGATGTGAATTCCAATAAAATTCATGATTGAAAATAACTCCGTCCCTCGGATTTGCATGCTCTTAATATTAACCCAGTGACAGCACAGCCCTGCCTGCCGCTGCAATGAATCACTGACAAATGACCCCAGCATCGGCTGGCACTCGCTGCTAAACTTCTTTGATACACAGCAGATGGAAATGCTCAGTGGGTTCCTGCTGGGCATGTTGTCTCTGTGCGGCCAACTATGTCTGAAATCTGTACACAGGGGGATGTGCTCTGGCAAACTGGGGACCCGATGCCATCCCAGAGGACAGAATGAAGCAACAGCAGCCCTGAAGTTACAAATGCAGTTCAAAGACAGAGATTGCTCTTCTTTTAAACAACTGCGGATTTAAGAGCCTGTGCCCATCTGCGTGTGATCTAACCTCATTTATCAGAAAAATAGTCAGCTGGATATATTTTCTGAGGATATCAATGTGCATTCTCTGTATCAGTGATGAAATGCAACAAATGGTAGGTTTGTTTAATATGCATATATTAACGTTATCACAGAAGATGAAAAAGATACATATGTTCAAACATAGTATAAAGATATCTATTTTGCTCTTCCAAAAAAGTCACACGAATTTCTTTTTATTCTAGGAATCAGAACAATTTGACCTTTCTTTTATCCACTGTATTTTTCTATTCTCAAACGTGCAGCACATGTAGAAAGTTGTTGTGGCGGGTGGTTTGGTTTAATCTCTAGGGAGAGACTTCTCCATTTACCATTAACCTCCCGGAGGCGGAGGTTACCTTGTAAGGAATGATAATGGAAGAAAGCGGAAGAAAACCACCCCGCGATCCTGTTCTGTAAGCGAGTTCACACGGGGACCCGTTATGAAGCGTGAAGAGTGTTTTTCCAGTTCTAAGTTTCTGTTCACCCGAAGGTTCTAAGAGTGGTTAACATAATCAATTGAGCGGAAATGGGAAAAAAAGAAGCCATCCTATTCTGTTGCTGGATACTTTTAAGAGTGCTAACTTGATTCGGGGATCAAAGCCACTTAGAAAAGTCTGTTTCCCTTGTAATGGTCAAATCATCCAAGTGAAATACACTAAATGTGTCAATGGATATAAATGGCTCAGACGTTTAGACAACAGCGTTCCGAGTGCGGTGAGATGCTTTCCTGCAGCCGCGGTTGCTCTCTCTAAGATTAATTCCCTTTTGTGTTCTCTGTTCTCCAATCTCCTTTCCTGGTGACTGAAACCTCTTCCAGGGAGTCGTGCAAAAGAATTTCAGTGATGAAAACTGACCTGGGCACACCTTGGAAATTCAGAGTGTTGTAAGCCACTCGGTTCAACTCACATGGCAGTTACTGTGTTAAGTGAATTATAAGGTAGAATTAAGTGAAGGGTGCTAAGATGAGATCATCCTGTGCCATCTGGGTTGGCTTCAAATCCAATTATGAATGTCTGTATATGAGTCAAAAGAGGAGAGATACTGGTATAGACCAAATTGTGTCCACACTGAAGTCATATGTTGAAGCCCTAAGTAGGTAAGGCCTTTGGGAGGTGATTAGGGTCAGATGAGGTCATGAGGGTGGAGCCCCCATATGGGATTTTTACCCTTAGAAGAAGAAGAGACGCCAGAGCCCCCTCTAACGTATGAGGACACAGCAAGAAGGTGGCCGTCTGCACACCAGCAAGAGAGCCCCCACCAGGAGCAAACAGCCTTGATCTCAGCCTCCCAGTCTCCAAAACAGTGAGAAGCAAATGTCTGTTGTTTAGGTTGCCCAGTCTGTGGTATTTCCTTATGGCAGCCCGAGCTAAGACAGAAGGCCACGTGGAGACGGAGGCAGAGACTGGAGTGAGGCGGCCACAAGCCCAGGGATGCCTGGAGCCCCCAGGAGCTGGAAGAGGCAGGAAGGAGCCTCCCCTGGAGCCTGCGGAGGGAGCGCGGCCCTGAGACACCTGCGTCTCAGACTCCTGGGCTGCGGGACTGGGAGAGGATAAACATCTGTGCTTG